>PVKA01002031.1:0-133150 GCA_004027165.1 Ctenomys sociabilis
TGTGTGTGTGTGTTAGGGATCTAACTCAGGACCTTGTACTGGTCAGGCAGAAGCTACCTCCCCAGCTCAGCAACAACAGTCATCTCATTATAGGCACCCCTGTGCATGAGCTTGGCAGTGACATAACATCTTGAAGTGATGTTATCCTCCCTGTATCCTGACCTTGCCAACAGTATAGTGCAGAGAGAATTATACTCATGGTAATCCTGGAGTAGTATTAAGAATTTTGGGTGCAATGAGGGCACAGGAGAATTAAACTAGCCTTACTCTCTGCTGTCCAGCCTAAAGCCAGTCATTGCACTTCTCTGGCCTGTTTTCTCCTCTTTCAAATGACAGTGATATCTGTGCTTCAGTAGATCACAGGATAGGTCCTAACCCCTTTCAGTGGTTTACGAGACTCATGCTGGTCTGCCTCTGCTGTCTCCATGGTCATACCTTGCCTTCTGCTGAGGCCATTCTCAGCCCTCCATGCTGAGCTACACCCAAATGCACAAGTGGCCCATGCTTGCTGCAGCTTCTAGGATTCTGCTTAATGTATGCAGCTCATAAAGCCAGCTTCATCCTTCTGTGCTTGTGCTCTGCTCACAGGCAACAGCAGCATAACTAGAAACCAGGAGCCCAAGGTCAGTCTTCATTTGTCACCATGATGGCTTGTCCATTAGCTGTAATCTTCCTTTTGCTGTGGCCTTCATTGATTCTCTGAAATGATGGACTATTCAATGTTGGTCACTGTGTTTATAGGCATCGAAGAATGTCTGCCTGTGATTGTCTTTCAAACCCTGTTTCACAAACTCAAGGTTTCACAAAAATGAGATGCATTATTATTTTATTTGTTAATATGTCAAAAGATAGTCAATAAAACTGTAACACATCACTAGTTGTAACATTTAGAGATGTTAATATGTAAAAAAAACCACTCATCTTTAAAATTAATGAAGCATGGTATAATGCTGAAAGAATGAATTGATGCTAAAGACAAAATAAATTAATATAAAGTCCTTAAAATGTTATTCTTGCCATGAAATTATTAGTTGCAAATAATAACATACCATAGTATAGACAATCGAAATAGTTGATCCTAAAATATTCCATACATTTTTACCTACACTAATGAAACTCAAGTGTACTCTTCTAGAAAAAGAACATAAATAAATGGTGAAAAAATGAAAATTGATGTTATAGAAGAAATAGGTTAAAAACCCATAATCTTACTAGCATCACTTAGATGCAGAGACATAGTTTATGAAGCGCCCTTGACTCTAACTATATTGTTTGTATGTCAAAAGAATAACAGTGGAGGGGCCAGGGAGATGGCTCAGTAGAATAAGTGCTGCCCTGGCAAGTGCAAGGGTCTGAGTTCAATCCCAGGTTCTGCAAAAAAAAAAAAAAAAAAAAAAACAAAAAAGGAGTAACAGTGGTTAATAATAACTGACTTTTTTTCTGTGAGATGTGAACTGTGCTAATACAGAGAATATTCCTCAGGCAGATCCCTACCATTAGTTTGAGAGATGTGACATTGTCAGTAGGTGTTTGGAATTGGTAGCACTTATGTTCTAGAACTCCGGCTCTCAATCAGTCAATCACGGTCTACAGATGTGTACATAATAGTACCTCGGTTTATGAAATTGACTCTTTCCATAATTCTGGTCACAAACAGAGCTAGATGAGAACCAAATCAAATTCGGTGATTGGTTCAATGTTGACTTTATGAAGAAATGTCATTCAGTTCTTACCCAATTCCTTTTGTGACCAGACTCATGCAGAGAATGAAGTTCAAGGACACAGGCACCACTGTACTAGGATTTCGTGTATAGCTGTGTGTTGTATACAAAATGATACGTAGTAGATATTAGGTTAATTTCCTCTACAAATTTTATAGATGGACTTAAAAAAAATCTGAAATGTAGCTGGGGTAGAAGATATGTCCTTAGGGTGATGAAGTACAGATACGTCCTTGGAGAAGAATGGACTTCGCCAATGTCTGTCCTGGACTTGGAAGTTAGAGTGGACAGTTGTCCTCTGAAGTCCATTTCCAACAGCCTTGTGAGCTCAAAAAGCTCCTGGTGAGAGCAGCAGCATGACTCAGCATCAGCGTCAGCCTAACTGGTGACAAAGAGGACAGAACTTTGTCATTGCTAAGCACAGCCCTGCAGTTCCCCTGCCACCTGGAGTGAATTAAATAGCAGAAGGGAGAGGAGGCCCTGCTCTGAGCCCTCTACCCTTTACACTGCTGCCCAGCCTGGTAGGGTGCAAGGCACAGCTTGTGGGCCTGGAAGTGGATCCAGAAGGAAGGAAGAACAAAAGGAACAGGGTGAGAACAGGCTGGAAAGCCAGAGAACAGCCACAACATCGGGGCCAAACTACAGCATCGCTCACTGGGTAATGGTTTTTTGAGCAGTTTGCCCAAGCACTATGACATGCACTTCATGTGCATCATCTCACTGAACTCTCATCACAGGCTTCTAATTCATCCCATTATAAGCCCTGTTTAATAGATGAAGAAACTGAGATGTAAGATGTTAAGGATCTTAGCCAGATCCTAAGTGGTAGTCAGCATACAGAGTCAGGTACTAATGAATCTAGCACCTGTGGCCCTGAACCCTCAGACATGCACTCATCTTTTGCCTTCCTTGAGTTGGGCAGGACTCTGACATGGACTGAATAGCACTTCATTTTTCAATAGGGGTCCTTCAGAAGCCAGATATCTGGATAGTCTCACTTCATTATAATGTGCATGCCTTCTCTTGTGGAGTGTTTTTGTTTATAGTTCTTTTTCCACTAATGAAATCCTCAGAATGATTTCCCTCTCCTTTCATCTTTGAGTAACAGGGGCTGTGGGTTAGCTCAGTTGTTTAAGCACCTGCTGGGGCAAGCCCACTCAGGCACAGGAAACCACGGTTCGATCGCCAGCTCCCCATGCCTTACTAGACCCACCCTCAAGTGCATTCAGTGACAATGGAGAAAGGAGAAATTCTTAAACCCAGCAAGGTTTCTTTGCACTGAACTATTTCCTCAGCCCTTTCTGTATTTTCACTTTGAGGTAGGTACTGCCACATTTCCCTAGTAGGGCTCGCACTTGCCATCCTCTTGCATTACTGTCCTTTGGTGCTGAGATTATAACATTATTTAAATCATTAAACAGTTATAAACTCTGTCCCATTCATTTGGGACACTTGACCTAGAAGGCCCTCAATGATTTTCTTGGATGTGTCACCCTGAACCATCAGGGCTCCTGGGCCTGGATGTTGGCTGGTGTCATTCCTGCCACCCTAACTCCTTGGTCATGTCTGCTGATATGTCTGCATCTGAGTTGTTACTCAACTGGATTTCATGCTTCTCTTGCACTCTTAGACTCTGATATACTGTAGTCCTTGAAGGGTTTGCACTTATCTGTCTACTCCTCACATAACACCCCTCAGTAGGAAAATTTCCATCAAGTCAATATATACAAAAGCCTTCAGACTTCCTGGAACATTCATAAGAGCACTACAGTGGAGAAGCCACTCACTTTCAAAGTGGGTAATGTGAGAGACACTATGGTTCTGTTTTAACTTATACTTTTCTTCAGAGAAAGAAGAAAGTTTGTAGCATCATTTTAGAGGCTCCAGTTCTCCACTTTGTTCTCTATTTATGCCATTAACTGAAGTGAGTCAGACAAGAGGCAGAGAAAGACCTCTTCAAGCAAAACACATGACATGTCAAACTGTGAGGCTTTCAAATTACTCTTTCTCTCACCAGAAGATGGAAGGCTTATTTTCTGAGCATCAAATGTCTGTTCTTGTGCCCTCCCAATCAGAAAATACTAGAACCTCCCTGGCCCAATAGCTGTAGATTGAACTATGTCCTCTCCCTAAGTCGTATGTTGAAACTCTACTTCCTAACATGCCTATACTTGGAGATAAGTCTTTTAGAAAGTAATTAAAGTCTAATGAGGTCATAATGGCACAGTCTCAATCGATTGGATTGGTAGCGAAGTAGATCAGTGTACTCAGCTCCCTCTATCCCTTCCCCCAGTCCCCTTCTCTGTAGCTCTCTCCTGCCCTCCATCCCTTTCATTATCTCTGCCCACCTCTAAGAAAGGTGTAAGCCAAGAAGGGAAACTCAACTGAAATGAAATCTTGTTGGCACTTTGACCTTGGACTCACTAGGCTCCAGAACCTTAAGAAATAAATTTCTCATGTTGAAGTCCTGTAGCTATGATATTTTGTTGCATTGCAGTTTTGCTTTGGATAATTACTTTGCTTTGCTTCCTATTCTGTTGTCTACCCTACAGAGCAATAGGAATGAATGCTAACTATTCACCCAACAGACTGGATAACATTTTAAAAAGTAACTCATGAAACACTGTTCTTCCTTCCCATCCCTGTTGCTACTTAAGGTCACTGTGATTTCTAAACAGAATTGATTTTTTTCTCTATCATTCCACAGTTCCTCAAAATTAAGTGTGGGAAAAGACTGCATACTATGATCAGGGCTTCAGACTTTTTTTTTAAACTAGAGTTTGTAACAGGTATGACAGAATGTATTCTGTGAGAAGAAGGAGGTGAAGACAAGAAGTAAGGGGTCATGCCCACTGTGTTTTTTCCCTTGGTTGGTATTACAGAACTGCATCATCTGAATAAGAAACTTCGGTGGTTCTTATGTTTTGTGTGTAGTCATGCCCCAAAGCCTCTTGCAGTCATGGGGTGGCTTCTGGAGTTTGTGATTGATTATTGTGGGTGTGGATGTTACACTTGCCTGGGGCAGGTAGTCTGCATCACAGTGTGAGGAGGGGAGAGGTTAGCTAGCTGCCTGAGTTGCTACCCCACCCTCACCCTTGGCTCTTGCTCTTTGCTGCCACCATGAGCCACTCTGACTTGGAGCCTGCTGCATACTGACTGAAATCTCCACTACCAGTGAGCTAAGTAAGCCTTTCCTTCCTTCATTTTGGGTAGCAAGTATCTGTCCCAGCAAAGAGAGAAGAGTAACGGAGACATTGGATATCTAGCATGGAAATGGGAGAGAAAAATAATTATTTGGATTTGGGAGAAAGTTATTTGGGAAGGGAGAATAAGAAAAGGATGGCATTTGCCAACTCCTTCCCATTTGGAACACCAACACCTACTTTTCTTCGTTTCCAAATCTCCTTTTCTGGGCTGTCTGTCACCTTAGTGCCTTTATCCTACACTCACCTTGTGAATCTTCTTGATGGCACAGCACAGAGCAGGACAGTAGTGAAAGATGTAGTGCCAGGCTCAACTGTTACTTCGCATCTTAATCATTAGGTAGATTTGAGCACCCTACTGCATCTCCTTGATTATTACTGAATTAAAGATAGTGGCCACCAGCTTTATATATTCTGTTTACTTCATATATTCTAAGTTCTTACTAAGTCACTAAACTGCCCAGGGTGGCTGCTACTTTTGATCCTCCTGCCTCAGATCAAGTTAAAATCTACATGTAAAATATCTAGTGTACCTAATGCCTTTAAGGCTTGCCTGCCTGTCTTCCCTCCTTCCTCTCTCTTCCTCCCTCCCTCCCTCCCTCCCTTCCTTCCTTCTTTCCTTCCTTCCTTCCTTCCTTCCTTCCTTCCTTCCCTCCCTCCCTCCCTCCCTCCTTCCCTCCCTTCATCTCTCCTCCCATTCTCTTTCCTTTCCTTTCTTGCCTTTCTTTTCCCTTCTTTCCTTCCCTCCCTTCCTTCCTTTCTGCCTGCCTGCCTTCCTTCCTTCTTTCCTTCCTTCCTTCTATCTCAACATCTAATCTAGTTCTAGGAAAGATGCCAAGTAGCTTTGGACAACTTTTTCCTCAGTGATGCCTCTTTCTGTCCTGCTCCCTTGGTTTCCAAATGGACTTGCTTTCCCTGCTGGTTTATAGGAGGAAGACATACATAATTGTGTCTCTTACTGGCTAGCAGGGGAAAGATGACTGGAGACAACATATTTCTTTAACAGCTGAAAATTGCTAGTACACAAGCTGAGGGAGTTTTAGGTTTCTATTTCCTTTTAAATAATTTTCTAGGTCATTCTCACAACTCCCCTACCTCTGCATTTCCTGCAGTGTCCCCAGCCCAACCCCAAATGCACCACACAGTGATTGAAGCCTCTGCCCCCTATGAGTGTCACTTGGGCCATCACTTCTCATTTCAAGGGAAGTGGTACATGCTGACTGAGAAGGCACTCACCTCCTAGCTGGCAAATGCATCACATTGTCTCTGTAGCTTTATTTCAAAAGAAAAGGATAGAACAAAGAGTCATGCACCATGTTCTACTGAATTGTAGCTCTAGGAAGGACCACCCTTTCATAGATTATAACAGGAACAGTAATGGACATGCGTAGGAATGGGCCACACTCTGTGCTTTTACATGTTCTATCTCATCTAATCATCACAGTGGCCCTGTGTGCTAGGCTCTGTCATAGCCACACTTTGCAGTGAGGCACAGCAGGGCCACTTATTGTTCCCAGAGTTACCCCATTAATATATTCTAAAGAGAGGATTTTGACCTAACCATTACAGACTAGAACACATTTTTCCCCTTTGGTATTTTAGTAAGGAACTACAGGGTTTACAGGGTCTCACTACGTAGATCGGATTCGTAGTGATGCTCCTAAGAGCTGGGACTACAGGCAAGGACCACCATGCCCATCTCAGTTGCTGTCTCAGAGCACCCTGGAGTAGAGCCTGCACAGTTCGCTGGGATGGAACCCTGGCTGGGGCTCTGCCTAAGCAGGCACTTTATCCGCTGAGCTATTTGGCCAGCCCCTAGAGCACATATTCTTAACCATGGTGCTATATTGTTTTCATGTTTTTGAAGTAAATATAATGAATCCCTAGGGAATATGAGGATTGGAAAACTTTACCCAGTATCTCTGAGTGTTTCTTGCCACATTTGAGGGATTTGAACTCATGTTCTTAATTCCACCCCATCAGCCTCCCTGGCTTCATAATCCACTGACTTAGATGGCCCTGCACTGATTTCCTATGTCAAACTCTCTGGTAGTTTCACCTATGTTTGTCATCTTTGGTAAATAGAAGCTGCTAGATTTCACCCTGAGTATTACTGGTTTTATGTATCTTTTTGTATCATGACAATGACAATCTAACATTTTCAGGAAATAATTGTCTTGACTTCACCATAATGCCAGAACTTCCATTCTATCAAAAAGAAAAAAAAACAAAGTCACACAGCAGGATGGCATTTGGAAAACGATTCCACACCAGTGGTTGCATTAATTGCTACTTTAGGTGCTCCTGCTGTGGACTGAATGGAGATACTTCAGATCTATTTCTTAGAAACAACCATCTTCATTACCTCTGCTCTAGGATGCAGAGTTTTGAAAATTTTAGTCCCAAACATCTTTACTAATCTGTTTCTTTTTGCATTTTCATTCAATAACTATTCTATTTCATTGTCATAATCATTTTTAATGTGCTCAGATTCAATTGATGATGGGCATGGGATGCTGTGGGCTGTCTTGCCACCTGCTCGCTTGGTCTGCCACATTGCATCAGCTCCTCAAATGGAACATGTTTGATGTCATGTTCAATTCAAATATGATCCAATATTTTATTCAAGTTGATTTTTTCGTTCTTTCCATACCTCTAAAATTTATAAGAATTTTATGAAAATGGCCTGCGTGAGACACAAGAAAGAGATTCTTTCAGTATTGATCATTTTAATAGGGAGCAAACCAGGCTCAAGTGTATCCAGTAAGTGGTGCCCACTGGAGGTTATGAACTGTCTTGTGCCAGGTAGAGCCCACATCTGAATGGATGGCAACATAAGCCTTTTGTCTTGTATCCCAGTTTCTTACAGTTCACCTATGTGATTGTCCTAAACAATTTCAAAGCCAGATTTCCCCTAGTGTTCCTAGTTGGTCTTAAAAAATCAAATACACAAGTTCTCTGTGGTCTTTTAACTCAGTTAGCATTCACAGATACTCATTTGCTCCTTGGTATTGAAGAAAAACTTCTTTGCACATTACTGTAATACTATTGTGCTGGAACTTAGAAAGGGTGCAGAAGGGTAAGCCATGGCCCATACTCTGGATGGGTATTAGCACAGAATGGGAAAATAGACCCAAGGGAAGTAACTCTTAGCAAGCTCTGTGCTGCTTTAAGTTTCCTGCATATTGCTGTGCTTGTCCAGGCCTACTATGATTTTTTTCCTGAATTTTAGCATTGTGTGATGATCCCTGATTACACATTCCCTGGTGTATGCCAAACTCACAACGTCTATTTTACAGCATTAGACCCAAACATGCCTAATCTGGCATGTGATGAGGTAGTATGTGGGAACACCTATAGATTCTGCATAGGAAAAAGCCCTAAACATATTGTTTTTATCTTTAATACTATTAAATATATGTTAAGGAAGAAGAGCAGAATATTCTAGAACATAGTTCCTGGATCAGATTTCCTGAGTTTAAACTGCAGCACCAATACTCACTATATATCAAACCTTGAGCAAGTTAAACTTTGTGTTTCAGTTTTCCTATTTATGAAATGAGAGAAATAGTGCTTTTTGCACAGGGTTGGGAGGACACTGAATTAATATGTGTGGTATATGGGAGGCATCTGCAAACTTGTTTATGATTATTATTTAACGGGATAAAGGAAAGAGATTTGGGAAGAGTATAGTTCAGTGGAACCTGACAGCGGGTAAGCCAAGCCTTCTAGCTCCACACTCTAATTTTGGTTTGCAGTGGGGCAGTGTTGAACACTGCATGTGCTACACAAACCCCTGTGTGCTGGGCCAGTCAACCTCTACCTCAACACAGCAGGCCCGAGTTTTGGAAGGTAGCTCTGATGCAAGTAGCTGATCTCACAAGAGATGTTTGGATTACTGACTTTTGGTGGTTGAGTCATTAACTTGAAAATCATCTATTGAAGAGGATTTGTGCTCAAATCCACCCAGGAGAACATCCTGAAGAGTGAGGGCAACGGCTTCTAATTAGTATAATGAACTTCCATCTCCCAGAGCACTAGCTCTGCCTTTGGAAAGGAAATGATATCTATCATATGTTTTTTTTGTTCAGTGATAGAGACATTTTTTCATGCTTCTGTGCTTAGAGAATGTTCTTAAGATGTGAGAAAATTAAAATAGCAAAAGATAGCCTGCTTTGCATTTCTAATTAACATTCTATGTTCTTAATTGTGTACTGCCTCTTTTTCTACACTTATCTAGTTATTTATTTTATCTCTTTTTTGTGGTAATGAGGATCGAACTCAGGACCTTACGCTTGGCTGGTAGGGACGTAGGCCACTGAGCTATGTCTCTGGCCCATTTATCAAGTCATAATTTATACAGTTTGACCCTACATAAAGAACATCTTCTGAAATGTAGCCACTTAGTTCACAGAAACTAGACATTAATTTCAAGTAACTTAAAGAAATACTTTCAAAATTCATTAACTTATTCAATAAGTAGATGCCTTACGATGCTGGGATGGTATCCTGATAGGGACAGGTCTGTTAGGAAGTAAAGGAAGGTATTCAGTAGTGGACAGGGTTGGGGGCAGTCTATGGACAACTGTAGCTGCATGAGGAGGGCAGTACACATTGCCATTCTGCACATTTTGGTCATCAGCTTAGTAAGTAGCAAGCATTTGTAGAGCCCATCCTCTCTGATGTTGAAAAGAAAAGGTGAGTTGGTTGGAATTTATGATACCTTTAGCCCGTCTATTGCAGTGGGCAAATGCCAAGTGGGATGCAGGCACACAGCAGAATTGAAGCTGATCTGCTAAATGTCCTAGTACCTGGCATGAGACAGAATATCATTTGATAATGAAAACTAAATGTAGTCTTTTTATTGTGGCAAATACATATATATATATATATATATATATATATATATATATATATATATATATATGTATGTATTGGGGCATTTAACACACATGATACTGAGCAGCCATTAGCTCTCTCATTACCACAGTTTTCACCATCTCTAATGACGATTCTATACCCATCAGAAAATTCACTGTTATATCAAGAAATTTGCAGACCATCTGCCCTTGCCACCCATGGTGCTAATTTCCAACAGTACTACTTGTCTGTGATAGCTGTTAACAGGAATGCTTAAAAATGCTGAATTTTCATGATTTACTTTATAAGTTTTTATAATTTCATATTAGTTACAAACATTTTGTTGCATGTAATGCAGTTTAATTTCAGCTGAATACCTTTGGACTTACTGGGAGTGGCAATTAAATATTTAGTTGTGTAGTACATTAGCTATGCTATGTGATCATTGGAAAGGAGGTACTCCATTTACTGCGGCATCAATGTTTTACAAGGGATTGTAATATAATTAGTAAATTAATTATGACAATTTAGGCTTTAGCTAATTAAAGTCTTCCTTAGCACTTATTAACTTAAGGATCTAAAGTAAAACAAGTTTGACAGTAATAATAACTGATATGATGGTTTACCTGCACCAACCAAGAGGAAAAATGGGAAAATAGAATGTGTATATCTAGTTAAAAACAGAAAAATGCAGTTTTCAACCATCGTTAGGAGTGTTGATTGGCAAATTTAAGCCAGAATTAAGTATTCATTGGGAAGAGAGATTTTTGTGATCAACATCTTCTCCTTATTCATTCGAAGCATTGTAATATGAATGGAGAGCATAGCTATAGCCATCCGTCAGATAAATTTTAAAGAGCATTCCTTATGTGGTCAGAAAGGAAACAGACACGTGAGACAGCTTAATCAAACCCAAAGACCCCAGTTGATAATGGATTATTGTGGGTGAAGGCAGTTACATTAATGTCAGAAATAATAACAACAACTGGTTGCTCTCAGTAATATGTGGCCAAGCTCTTTACAGACAGAACAAGGCCAAGCACTGTCTCCATTCAATATCTGGCTTTACAAAGTTAATTGTAACCCAGGTCTTTGTTTGTCCTTCATAGAGCAGAAACTACATGTAGCAAAAAAAAATGTGCAAACAGTCAAGGAGAACACAGTTCTGTCATTTAGTCACCCAATCTTTATTTGGAAAAACACTGTGATTTGGTTGAGGAAATACCAGGTTCAGAGCCTGAAAGCCCTACTCTTAAATTAGCTTTGCCTTTACTAGCTAGACAAATAAACTTTTCTAAACTGTAGCTTTTATTCAACCTATAAAGCAGCAGTACCTGGAGTGAGCTTCTAGCACAGAAGGGTTGAAGACATGAGGCACACAGAGCAGGGGCATTTGTTTACTCACCACTCCCAACTAAGTAAGTAGATGAAGTCAGCATAATAATCCAGGCACCCACCCATTCTGGTACTCAAGCTAGTGAGGGAAAGAAGGAGGTAACAGCCCACCATGTAGTAAGACAATTCAAATGTACAATGGGTGTGCTGGCAGTTACTATAGATGCAGTGGCATCCAGAGTTTTAAAGAGAGAGGGGCAGAGATAGGGCTGGGCCAGCGGAGGCCTCAGAGAAGGATGGGGACCTAGAAGGAACTGACAGACAAGAGGACTTGGGCAAGGGAAGTAAGTAAGGGGTCAGGACATTCTGAATAGGGGAAACAGGAGGACGTGCAGATTCCTCAGAGACCGTGGCCTCTTAGGAAGTGTCAGGTGGCTTATGTTTTCCTGAGCAGAGTGCCTATACAAGTATGTGGGAAGAAGGAACTTCAGAAAGGTGAGCCGCAGCTGGATGTGAAAGGCTTGCACTTGGCATCCCAGTGATCTGAATTTTATTTGATGAAGGATGGAGTGCCAGTGTCCCAAAGTGGAGAAAGGAGCTGATTTGAGAGAAACCTATCTAGTGGATGTGTAGAGATTGTATTAGAGATGAACAGGAGCAGAGGCAAGGAGATATAACCTGAGAGTCTGGCAGTGTTCCCCCATTTCAGTGAGTCTCAGAGTGACTGGCAGCCTCAGAACACAGACTGCTGTGCTCCACCCACAGTGTTGGTATGTAGGTTCTGTAGGTATGGGTGAAACTGGAATAGGAGTTTGCGGTTCTTCTTCAGTTTTTAGGTGCTGCTGCTTATCTGGAACCCCACCTTGAAACTACTGATGGAAAAATATAACAAGGAGCTGTTTTGTTTAGGAGGTCACTACCATATAAACTGGGTCCAAACATTGACTTCTCCCAGTTTTAGAGACCAGGAATGCCAAGATGAAGGTGTTACAAGCCCAGCATCTGAAGTGGCCCCGTTTTCTGGCCACTACAGCTATCCTCCCCCTGTGTAACCATGCATGGTAGAAGGGGAAGGTGACTGGAGTCTTTTGTATGAGGTCACCAATCTCATCCATGAAAGTGGCACCAATAGGAGTCAGTGTCTTCCCAAGGGCTCTACCTCCTGAAACCACTGAACTGGAAATTGTATTCCAAAGTATGAATGTGGGAGGATGCAGTCATTTGGTCTGAAGCTACCCTCTATCCTGAAGCAGTGAAACCAGTGAACAAAACTCCATTTTAGAGCCTCATTGATTGGGTGCATCTTAATACATTTTTCCTGATGATATTTTGCTTGGATAATGTTTCTGTGCCTTAAGCACTTGGTAACGCTGGAGGGTATTGGTGGAATAAAGTGAACCAGCTGGTTGTGTCCTGATAGGGTCAGAGCAGGTAGGAGTGACATGTGGCTCTCAGTCCATGTGAATGCAGAGAACAGCCTTGGGAGTGTTATAATTCAGGTTTCCTCCTTGTTGTTTTCAGAGAACAGACTTTCAAGGCATAGGTCTGCTTATCTAAGGAAATTGGTTTCTAAGGTAAGGTTTTGCTGCGAAGGAGTTCCCAACATTCCCTGTTCTTGCTAGCTACATTATTTTCAAAAGGAAACAAATAAGATTACTTTTTGTTACTTTCATTGTTTCAAAAAATCTTTAAAGTGAGCATCTACTTTATTAAGGAGGTTCACATGATCTTTTTCTTTTGACTGGGCAAGATGTTTTTATTTGTGTGTGTGTGTGTGTGTGTGTGTGTGTGTGTTTCTAAGCCACAAATGATCTCTGCAATTGCCTTCCTTTATAAGCAAGGTTTCTTTTTCCTGCAGCCCCATTGTTGCTTTACTGAAATGGACTTCATCTGCTGAATATATGAAAGGAGGTTTTAATTGGCATAATTAACTCTGGGGTGGTTACCTCGGATTTAAAAGAGGCAGTTGATTTTTCCAGAATGTGAGGGTATTACTTGGTAGCGCTAAGCATGCTGTGTGCAATAATGACTGTGGTTTGGGAAGAATTTTTTGCTCTTAATTAGGAAGGAGAAGAGGTAGCTTCCTGCCAGCAGGAGGCCCAGGACACAGGCCTGAAACTGCAGTGAGTGTAATGGGATTACCTCACCCTTGAGACAGTCCTCTCACTAATGGGGGCACAGATCCCCTCCTGCAAACCCAGGCTGGCTGCAGTGGAGATTTGAAGAGAGGATTTATTGTGTAATATAGATTCTTGTGTGTGTGTGCATGTGTGTGTGTGTGTATGTCCAGCAGTGGACAGTGGGGAAAGAGCCGATCATAGAGCTATCTGCTTCTTTCAAATATTGGGCTTCTCCTGAAACGGCTTTTGAGGGTTGTTTTGCATATGAGACAGTATGTTCAAGATGCTCTAAATGATGTCCAGAATAAATGTAATGCACTTTCGTAAGCACTTGGTGAGCTTGCCTAATATTGCAGCTCATAAATGTTTAGGAAGATACAATACTATTACATTAGTTAGTGTAATGTCTCCCAGGTGTAGAAATAGATACTGAGCATGTATTATCAAGTACAAAGCGTGTTTAAAAGCATGCATAGAACTTGGAATACATTTTAATTTCAAAGTAAAGCAGATTTGAGTTAATTAAACACCAGGGACTTCACATGAGCCACAGTATATCTCCCTTTGTATCTGTCTCCTTGGTCCTCTTTTTTGCTCTTTCCCTCTCCCCAACCCTCCACTTTCTCCTTTACTCAGGCAGTTACAAATGTGTTAATGTCTGTTTCACCTAGAAATATGGCAAGCATGGGGTAGACCAGGACAAACTAGAACCCTTGACCTCGAGGGGTTTAGGAAAGGTGGTGGAGTTCAAACTTCGCTGCAGAGTTTGCAACTCCAAATCAAACCAAGAATTTTGAATACCACAGAGAACATGCAAATCTAGCCTGGAAGAGAATAATGAGAATGACCAGCTTACAAAGAGTAGCAAACATTTGGATAGGCGAGAAACAGTGGGACAGGGTGTCAGAGTAAGTAAACAGGGACGTCAAGGACTAGAGACACTGGGGGGAAGCTAGTGTGGTTCTTCTTCTTGGAGAGCAGAGCACGCAGCAGGAGGCTAAGAACTGCACTTGGCAGGGAATGGCTGGGCCGAAAGGTGGAGCCTTGCGGAGGGTGGCGGGGTCCTCAGTTAAGGAACAGAAGGTCGCTTGAACTATTTCTGGGAGAAATAAGCTAAACTAAAGTGGGAGGCAAAACACAGCAGAGGGACAGTTAAGAGCGTAACACTACTGAGTTACAGACTCAAGCTGTGGTTCACGTTTTGATTTTGAGTAAGTTATGCCATGTCTCTGAACGTCATCTCTCGTCTTTCAAAATACGAAACCGCCTTCAGGCTGTTGTTAAGGCTAAATAAAATGGTATTTGTAAAGCCCTTGAAGTCACAACCAGTTATTATTCAGAACCAGCATTTCTGTTCTTTTTCTCCTCCTTTCTGTAGTTATTTCAGCTTAAAGAATTTTAAGTTCATATATATTCTTAGAACTAAACTGGGAAGTGCTGCTCCACTCAGGGTCTCTGAATCGTACTATGAGCTTGGTTATATGGAAAGTTCTGGCAAAGCAAAGCTGCACAAAAGCTCAGAACATGAATAAGGGATCACACTTGCATACAGCAGTGCTGGAGCACAGGCCATGTAAGAGGAAACTTCTGGAAGCTGAATCAAGGGCTTACGGTCAAAGAACATATTCATATTGTCTTATAGAGTCACAAAAACTTGACTGGTATGTGCCTGTGAGTGCAGTATATTAACAACAAAAGAACTCATACTGCATGGAAAACAGATGCATCACTGAAAGTGGAATGATGCCCTCGTTGTACAATTGGAGGAAAACGGGAAGTTTTATTCAGTCACTCAGATGACACTGAGTGAAAAAAGACATTTTATTGTAGGGGCTTCATTTGGGAAATATTCCTGGAGAGACTGAAAGTCTACATTGTTTAAAAGCCTGGAAGAGAAAGTATTAATGCATAAGATGGGGCAGTGTTTAAAAAGCTACAGGAGGAACAGTGAGAAGTAAAGAGGAGAGAGAGATGGAACCTTGGTTGGAGTTGGGAGGGAGGCTGGAGAGACACGTGGACAGAGGTGAGTTTGAGCATGAGAGCAGGGGCAGGGCTAGGGCTGTGGTGCCCTAGCAAATGGGTAGAGACCTAGACTAACTCAGATAGAGCCTGGGCCTTCAATCTTGCCTGGAAGGCAGGTAAAAGTGGGACTAATGCCAATGCCAATGAAAAAGCCTACTGGCAGGGGCACCTTGGTATTCTTCATTGGTTTTGGGGGGCCCAGCAAGTACCAGAAACCATGAGGTCCAGACAAATTGCTTTGGCTGGAAAAGTAACCAATTACAAGGCAATTAATACCCCTTAGTCCTAGATGGAGTGAGAAGTTCCTCACAAATGGCCAGGACAAAATTTTTGGGCCAAAATGTGTATGAAATTTGACCACTTTCATCACAGTCAAGTGCCTAGATATGACTGCAGTACTGCGATGACTGCGATGGGTCAGTGCAGGGTGGAGAATTTGTCACAGGTGACTGTGACAGACTCTGGTGCCAGGGAAGAGGGGAAGGAAACCAGGGAGTGGTAGTTACTGCTGCATAGAGTGCTCACTGTGTAACAGGCCTGATGCACAATTGCTTCTGGATTTTGTGTCATTTTGTCCTATTTATTAAGTAGGCAGATATTATTATCCCTGTATAGCTGCTAAGAAAGTGGAATTTCATTTACAGTAATTCTGGAGGTCATGTGGTAACTGTGAAATAAAGAATCTAAACAAAGAAGTCATAGAACCTTTAAATTCAGCGTTTCCACACACCCGTACTTGTCCACTTAGAGAATCTTTACCATGTGCCGAACACCATGCTTGGTTCTTGCTGTCCAAGCTTGTGAGCCACTTTTCTGGGGCTGTTTTCTCCAATATACTTACCTTTTGGGTGGCTTCTCCATTGCTCTGTTACGGCTTCTTACTCAGTATTCACTGAATCCAAATGTGTGGCTCAGTAATTATCAGTTTATTATAAACTATTCTTTATCATTCTCTAGGAAAATATAGGATTAAATGTTTAGCATTTTAAAAATAATCTTATTTAAGTTATTGTTTTAAAAGTATAGTAGTATAAAGATGATAGAACAATGTTAGTAAGCACAGTGCCAACCTATTATTGAGCATGTGCCCTGTGGCAGGGCCTGGGCAGAGACAACCCTTTATAATATTTCACACAATCCTAAGGAACAGAGCACAATTTAGAAGCATTTATCTATTTATCTAACATATATAGAAACTCAGACTTCAGGTGCTTATGGGACTTTACTAAGACTGCAGAGAGTATGTGGCAAGATTTTACATTGCAAAATGTCTAATTACAAACCATAGGCCCTTAATCATGAAAAATTACTGCTTTTTTATTTTGTAGAATATACTTTTTAAGCCAAAGTTGTCAATAATTCAGATGGCTATTGCTCCCACTTAGTTTTAATTAGTGAATTTTCATTCTGGTTCATGTTCTTTGGAGTTGGATAATGCTGCTTTGAATGCTTTTATTTAAAAAAAAATTCATTTTTTCCTAAGTTGGAAAAAAAATAATAAAAGAATAAAAGGCAGTTTTTCCACATATCCACAGGTGTCCCATAGCACACATATATTGAAACACTGATTTGCTTGGATAGAAAATGTGAGATTCAATTTCTTGTTGGTTGGAGAACATTTTTTCTTAAGAGGCATTAAATGTCATCAGCTAGTCTTTCTGTCTTGCTCTCGCTCTCACTCTAGGTTGCCCAAGAGTAATGATTGTGAAGTTTATTTTTGATGTATCTTGCAATGACTAAAATAGAACAAAGGAGACTAGAAATAGAATCATGAAGGGAGGGGACATTGGGTCAAGGCTGGGGAATAAAATGGAGATGGGGATTGTATTAACCCTTTGATATGTGGTAGACCTAAGGTGAAAAGGGGATGAAATAAAAGAAGCTCAGTGATTGGTTAGTAGAAATCCAGAATAGCTCTCAAGCTTAATCAAGAAAGTAGAAGGAAACATAACAATGACAGGTACCATGTATCACTTGCTTAGGAAGGGCTGAGTCTTGAGAAAAGCATTCAGGTAGGATTAGCCTGTTCCATCCTCTCACTGTGTAAGGACTGTCCTGCAGCTTCACAGATGACAGTTTGAGTTTTGGTGTAATGAAACAGTCACAGCAGTACTGGAGCCAGAAAGAAGTCTGGGTTTTGTTTGTTTGTTTGTTTTTGGTCTAAATATTTTTGCCTGCTGCTTTGCCATCTTGACTATCAGAACCCGAGCCAAACCTGAGAGCCCAGAATCTGCCCCTTTGCTTCCTCAGCCCAAGTTCAACTTTTACCAAATCCCCCCCTTGGAATGATGGATCCTAAATCTCAGTCCTCTGGTGATAAGGGTTCATGGGTAATGGAACAGTAGCTTCTAGAGGCTGGCAGCGGCTTTACTCACCTGTACGTCTTCAGCCAAATATGTTTTTGAGGTTTTCATCTCAGATGGGGGAAAGAGGATGAAGGGTTCATAATATAAAAATTTTACATAGTGCCTTGTGCTTGGTTAGTAGTTATAATAATAGAGAAAATATAAAAGTAATGTTTTAGTGCAATGCTTCCAGAAAACTGCTCAATAAAGGGTATCTATAAATTTCCCAGTGTGATCTTTATCAGCCATTGACTCAGAAAATTCACAGGCACATGCAGTGACTGACATTCACGATTCTACCCAGAGAAGCAAGTCATCTGTCCTTGTTAATAATCACCTTTCCAAGACAAGTTCTGGTGTGTGACAATGCCACAGGAAAGCTTTTTAAAATATCTTTATTAAATAAAAGCTGTGTCCCTTTAGGGGAATAGTAGAGTGCACTGTCTAATCCTCTGCTTTGCATATTGAAATTCAGTGACGAGATCTTGCAAAAGGAATTCAGTATGCATCTCAAAGTAGAGAATGACCTTCACATTTTCATAAAATAAATGATTAATGTGAGGACCATTAATTCCACCCATACCTTGTTCTTCAAACAGTCTTAGCCAACGTGAAAGCAGCCTTTCACTTTCAAGGATAAATGATACGTATTTTAATGCAATTATGAACAATCAGGTATGTAATTTATATTTGTTATGCATAATAAAATACATAATTAAACATAATTTTATAATTAATCAATGCATTAAAGCCCGGAAGCGCCAAAAAGCTATTTTGTAGCAGCATTCTGAGTTGGAGAGATTGTTTATAAATAGTCTTGTATTATCGGGATTCTTCTATCCGTTTCATTTTCTGAGTGTTACTTCATAGGTCAATCTTGATTATATGCTGCATTTCAGTATGTGCTTTAAGCAGAGTAATCAAAGGACAGCTGCTTAAGCTAATGGGAGAAAATCCAAAGAGAAAAGTTTAACCCAAACACAATACTGATCCATGTACTACAGACATCATAAGCTGGTTTGGCTCTGTGCCTCAGTCAGTTGTGGACTGAAGGCATATAGCAGACAAAATATGGAATGAAACATTTATTTGATGGCTTGGTGGCAAGGACAAAATGGACATTTTATGTCAACCTACCTGCACATAGTTTATGTTATCTCTGATAAGCCAGTAGTTAATCACGTTCTCATTGCCAGGTTCTAGGGTAGACCTCATTCATGGTGAGGACTGGAAAATCCCCATTTGCCAGGTTGTGTGCTTAGCACTTCCAGTGTATGCATTTGTGTAACTTTAATGTTAATCGTGTAAGGCATATATTGCTATTCTTGTGTCATAGATGAGGAAACTAAGACACATACCACTCATATGACCCCCAATGGGCTTATCTGACTTAGAGATTTAAAAAATTGAAGACAGCCGGACTTACATGCAACATTTTCTGTATTTGTAACATTCAGTGGATTTCTGGAATTGGATACAGTTTGCCTATGAAATTAGTGTTGACACCCAAGGAAGAGGACCTGGCACAAACTAGATGTTCTACAGAAAGCAGTTGAGGGATCCCAGCAAGTCTTCAGCTAGTTCTGTCCTAGAAGAGTCAGAATGTCTGAGTTGATGGTGACACTAAAGAAAAAACTCTCTGCATTACCGTATCTATCAGGAAAAGGATGGATGTGTGCAGAAGACGGGGTCACTGAGCTCACCCCATCAGGGATAATCATATTCCTTTTTCCAAGTAATGCTCCATCTGATAGTTTATGTCATCTGGTATTGATTATGTTCTAAGACCCTGGCTCTGAACCCTACAAGAGCTTTGTTAGGTGTGGAAGAGCTTCAAAACAGGCAGACAAGCTGGGAACTGATAGGTTACACTTCACACACCTATTTCATTCCCAGGCCCATAAATTCCCCATGCATCTTTGAGGGTGGGTGTATCAGGAGGCTATAGCACATTTCTGGATGTCTTGACAACTATCCTTGTGCTACCACGGAACTGCTCTGCCCCTGCTTTGATATTCCTTAACCTCTCTGGGATGCTTCAGAAATATCATCTACTTTAAAAACTCTTTTGCCTTATACCTTTTCTTTTTGGTCCAGAAAAGTGCTTCATTAGTCTCATACTGAAGTCAAATACCATTATGAAGCTAGTAGTTTCATTTACTCTGTGCTCTATGCTGTTCTTTCCTATCTGAAAACTTGGAATAGGGACACAGTCATTTCTTCCCATGGAATATGCCAGAAAGAAGAAGGCAAGGGCTGAGTACTGAATCAGACAGGACCAGGCCTTGTGTACAAGAGTATGCAAGGTACTTTTATGTTTCTTAGCAAGAAGTAGACCCTAAGAGTGAGGCAGTGGCTTCTAAGTCATTGACCATGAATGGATCATTCAGTTACCATGACTGTGTCAAGCACTGTGTCAGTTTGTGGTGACTGCATTATTTCCAATTTCCAAAGAAGTTGTACTGGAAGAGGACTTCCATGATATGAAGCATGGCATGATATAGATAGTAGTATTTGTCATGGTTATCAGAAGAAGTGTGGGTCTTTTTCCACTGGAGTTGCAGGAAAAAATAAGTGGGGTCATTTTACAGGAGTATGCATAGGTGTTTCCAGAGGAGCAGAGATGCTCGTGGTGACTCTCATCCTTAGAACCGATGTGAGTGGAGCAAGATAAACTAACACTGTGTTCTGGGACAGAGTGTATAGGAAAATGAGAGACAATGAAAGCTCAGATGTTGGATTTTGCTTGCGGCAGTGCTTGAGGGTGCCCAGTGCAAGGTAGAAGTGGCCAGTTTGAAAGGCCAGTCAGGGCTCTGCTGCCCCTTCTAAAGTCTGGAACAATTTGAAATGTTGTTGCTTTATGTCTGCATATGCTGAGACTTTGTTTATCCTATTCTGTTACATTGCAGTTTTGTGACCTTGTGCTTTAGCTCCACTCAGCCTGGGCTGCTATAAAATGGGATTAATACTGGTAATGCTGCTATGTTAATCTGAGTATATTGACATGGAACACACAGTGCCTCAGGCACAGTAAAGGGTCAGGTAATGCTGAGATCACTACCATCCACTGATATTACCACTGCTATAAGGAGACAGAGTAGAGCTCTCCCAAGCTGTGTATGCCAGGGATTACCACCTCAGCCTGAGCTTACACATTCCTCCTTTATAGCACATATGTGCAATGCTTAAGCAAAGCTGTGGAGTTCCTAGTGCCTGCTTCACCAGATTATAAATTCAAGACCATAGTAGCAAATCCAGCAAGTTTATGTTGAACACAAGAAGTACTCAAGCAGAAAATACATCCAAAAATGTCCTAAAATATATAGGAAGAAATAAAGTCAGTGCATAGTTTATTTATCTTTATTTTCTGTGATTTATGAGCTCAACAAAAGAAACTCTGAAGCAAAACTCGTTTGGTGTAGCGGTGATACCTGAAGTGTGGTGCTATGTGCCATAGTTCTATGGAACTAGGAGCACTTTGTCCAGGGCCAGTGGGCAAATAGAAAGGCATAACATGTTTCATCCTATTAAATACATAAACCCTAGGTAGCATTTACCACTTCTGTTTTCCTCCAAACTAGTCTAAGGATGAATAAGACCAAAAGCCTAGCATAGTTGTACTCTAAATTGTCCTAAGTGGTTAAGGGAATTGTTGTCTATTTTTTTCATTATAATTAAGTGAATTAGTATGCAAGTAAAAGACATGCAATGCATCGATTTCTATCTTACTTAGTGTATGTGCTGTCTATTGGTGGAGTTTTAACTTTAGGAATCACAAGTAGAAAAGCATCTGTCTACCTTGTTATTTTCTGAAAAGATAAAATATGCCCACAGTGCCAGCAAATTTGTATTCATAAACATCAGCATATAAGAGCTGTTGTGTCAGGAGCACTAAAAATGTGATAAATATTAATTTCTAGACTGGTATTTTGTCAAGCATTTTTAGAATCAGCATTTCATGTTTTTGTTTTTGTCCTTGGAGTTTTCCAAATGATACAAATAAATTTCTGCTGTATTTAGCAGGGTCACATTCCTATGTTCTAGGGTCTCCCAATATTTTATTTTTTCACATGATGAGATTTTACCCTTGATTGCTACAAAACTGTGTTTTCTGTCTTTTTTTACTGCATAACTATTTTTTATAGTTATCAGGTTTTTATGTTTAGAAATCAGTATTCAGAGTTCTTAAAGAACAAAGATAGAAGTAAATGGCACTATAAACAAAACAATAGGAGGCAATGTTCTAAGACTATTAGCAATGTATGCACAAGCTGTTGAACAAAAAGTCCTCAAAATTTGTATTTCAAAAAAAGATTGAAAAATTGATTATGCATACTAATGTTGTTGACCCATGTGTTATATCTTGTTTGGGATAAATTGCCAATGGAGCCTTCCACACCAACTGGTGAAGCGGCTGGCCCCAACCCTAGTAGCCAATGGTACAATCTCTCTGTCTGATGGAACCTTGAATATGGAGGTCAAAGTGGCCTTAGAGAAAGGCTGGAAGCCAGCAGTGCACAGCATGAGACCTGAGTTCAGATCCTCAACCTGTCACTCCAGCGTGCCTATTCTCAGTGCTGTCCCACTGGCCTTTTTCATCTTGAGCTGGAGATAGCAATGCAGACTCCATAGATTTGTGAGAGTGACCAGGAGCAGTGTGTGAGCAGGAGCCAGGCCTCTCCTTGCCCCAATGTGCTAGTCCTCCCATGGCCACTCGTGTCTTTCTTCCTCAGAGGGACAATGTGACATCAAATAGGCCCTCAGTCACTAGGAGAAAAGTCACAGCTCTGACCTCACTGTCCAGAAAGGACAGACTGGAGTATGTATGTGCTCTGTTTCCCTCTGGACTTGCTGGTGACAGGAGGGAGGAGCTGTGCCACATCTAGAGTATGCAAATGGAACATTTTCAGAGACTTGGAAAAAAATAATTGCATTAAGTTCAATGTGTTGATTTAGAATGGTTCAGAAAATGATTGGGGTGTGGCTAGATGCTGGAATTGGAAAGGTGAAAGGAAGATGGGTCCTTTGTACCTCTCACAAAATGATGCTGCAGGAGCAGTCAGTGTGTGTAAAGCATTGTATGTGTCTTCAAAATGAACAAGGAGTCCTAATTTCTGATAAGGGTTAAATGGGCCACGTGTAGAAAACCAAATGTGCATCCAACATGTTGCATGCACTTCAGAGTTGTAAGGGTTTGGGGCCAAGGGGATGGCTCAGTAGGATAAGAGCTTCCCTGGCAAGCACAAGGGCCTGAGTTCAATCAAAAAGAGTTGCAAGTGTTCTTTATAAGCACTCTAGTGACTTTTCCTGTGAAAACTAGGTCTACAATAGTGACCGAAGAAACTCTAATGATTTCCTTGGCAACAGTGCCACCATTGTTTGATAAAAAGCCTTCAATCAAATAACCTAAGAAAAGTTTGGGGTTTGCTCTTGTAGTTTGTTAGGGTGGAGTGGTGATCCTAAGAAAATCCAAAGGAGAAGAGACAGTCATTCACATAGAGTCCTTCTAAGCCCTGCAGAGAACTTCTTTCCTCCCAGTGTGGAATCCATTGTCAATCACAGGCCCTGATTACTACTCTGGTTTGCAGAGCAAAATAGAGAAACACCCAGGCCCACAGTCATGGTAGCTTAAAAGAGACAGGCTGTATGTGTGTGTGTGTGTGTGTGTGTGTGTGTGTGTGTGTGTGTGTACACGCATGACGCATGAGTGGTGGTGGGGACACAGAGAATTCAGTATTTCTGGAACACGATATGCCAAGGAAAATCAGGAGGTAAGCCCTGAGCAGTACATAGGGCAGGATGGTGGAGGCTGTGGTGCGCAGTGAGTCACCAGAGGCTTTGATACTCCAGAATGATGCGATCAGGCTGGCAGCAGGGTCGTTCTGTCAGCAGCATAGAGGATGGATTGAAGGAAGGTGAGACTGAGGACATAAGACAAGCCAGGGACTTACTGCAGACATCTGCTGAGAGATGACAAGGCCCTGACCTAAGGCACAAGCTTATGAGAAAAGCAGGTTGTAAGATATTTTGGGTGTTACAATTGTCACACTTGATGACTGCCTGGATATAGGAGGTGAAAGAAAAGTGGCACCCAGGTGACTTGCAGCTTCCAACGCGGCCTGTCAGTCAGATCTCAGATGCCCTTGCTTCGGAAGGAACTCTAGGTAGTCTGGTGTGATAGGAAGAACGTGCTCCTTTGAGGCTTTGCTATTCCTTCACATTTGTATCACACTCACTATGTGCCATACATTAATTACTTCAGCATACAGACAGTTCTCCTAATGAATTTTAAGCTCACCAAAGGCAAGACCTTGTTGAATACACCCCTGAATCTCAGAAAGAGCCAACTTCTCATTGTAAGTAGTAACACCCCACTTGTTATTTTGCTAGCCAGACCTGTTGGACATATGTTTCATTTCTTCTTTAGGCAATAGAGTAAATAGTTCTTAAAGGCATTAGAATCAGAGCTGCCTTCTTGTAATATCATTTCTGTCCTGTTTATTAATTCATTAATAACTTTTCTAGGGTCTCTATCTCTTAACTGGTGAATTGCTCTGGATCCCTAGATTATAGCTTATTGGTATCTCTAAGAGAATTTTTAAAAAATTATCATGTTAGGAATAAATTAAAGCAAATTCCTCCTTGCAGGTCTTCATATTTTTCTCTTGTCCTTGAAGGAAGTTAGATTAATCTAACAGGATCTATTTAGCCTGAAAATGTGCTACCTATAGGTTAGTATTTTAATTTCTTCAAGGTGCCTCTAAATGATTCTTCTATCTTTAATTTACAGAATGCTCTGATTTGTGAAAAGCAGGTCTGCAAAGGTGACAGAGTGTAGGGGAAGGACAGATCTTTACTACAATGCAGGAATCTAGGGGTCATTCTGCCACATGCTATCTGTGCTGCTGGAGCAAACCCCTATACCTTTGGAACACTGCTGTCCCTATTTATTAGGGCTAGGGAGATGGCGCAGTAGAATAAGTGCTTCCCTGGCAAGTGCAAGGGCCTGAGTTCAATCCCTGGTTCCGCAAAAAAAAAAAAAAAAAAAAAAAAAAAAAAAAAAAAAAAAAAAAAAAAAAAAAAAAAAAAAAAAAAAAAAAAAAAAAAAAAAAATCTTTATCTATAAGATAAATGTGTTAAACTGTAAACTGCACAACGCTCCCAGAATTGCAGTACCATTAATGTGTTGTATTGAACTATACTAACCCATGTATATGCCACACACTCTCTTCTTCCAGTAAAGTGTACCCAGAAATCTCAGAGCAAAAATCAAGGAGAGTAGGATCCATGAGGTCAGAGGAAGAAAATGCCCAAACAAATAAACAACAAAACAGATCTACATCCAGAGCACTTTTTTTTTTTTTTTTTTTGGCAAAAGCCATTTGAAGAGGTGAAGAATGGGATTAGTAGGGCATGGCCCTGAAGAGCAAGTGGCCAGCCAAATGGTCAGATGGCATGGGGGATGGGCAGGATGGTGGCCACAGCAGGCAGTCAGTGAAAGACAAAGCAAGAACCCAGAGGCTTATAATGCTCAAAGGCAGAAACGGGGCGTCTGTCAGGGATCAGCAGGGACCTGGCCACCTGCCTGGGTTCATGGTCAGGGCAGAGATTAAGAGGGGAGAAATGCGAGGGAGAGGGCATAAATACCCGCTTCAGAGCACCTGACATATTAGGCAGGTCTCCAAAGAGAGATTCAGGCAAAAAAAGAGCGAGACAGAAGGTGAGCGCTCCGAAATGGGGCACCAGGTGGGGCTGAGCTGCAGAAGCCCAGTTCCAAAAACTGGGACAGAAGGTCAGAGGTAAATTAATGGAGGTAGGTTAGTGCAAGGGCTGCAGTTTCAGAATTGAGGCTACCTTAAGGTTTCTGCGAATCCTCCCTCAGCTTTTAAGAAGCAATGATTCCTTTTCTCCTCAGCTTCCTCCTTTCTACAACTGACTGGCAGTCACCTTCCATTCTTACCTTCTCTTCTCTGCTTTCGTTAGTCTCTTTAGGACCTTACTAAATTCAAAGTGTGATTGAATTATGGATATCTCTGAAGGGATAACAAGGAACAGGGAAACGAATTGAATCACAAAATCAGTGTGGTGAACACAGCAGAGGTGGGTGCACAGAGCCGAGTGCTGAGGAGGAAGGAGCCAGTTCTGCCCAGAGGAAGGAGGGAGGCAGCCCCAGAGGGAATGTCATGAGTGGATCCTCCAACGGCAGCTAGCAGTTTGCCAGGTAGGCAGCTGGGGCCAGGGCGTACCAAGCACAGAGAGTGGTGTTTAAGCAAGGATAGTATAACCAGGGCAATGACAAAGGCAGTGATAGCTAAAGCCATAGAGGGAGTTGTCAGTGACCAGTGAAGGAAATAACTGGGGAATTTTCAGAGAGAAACAGGCACTAGAGCTGTTAGGAAGGTGATAATCTGAACAAAGAGAGGATGTGGACACCAGAGAAGGTTGTAATAGTGAGACCAAAAGAGATGCATTGCTCACATCCTGGCAAGAACTTAGAGCAACAGAATGAAGGCTGCAGCAATGTTAGAGAGCAGGGACAGTTGGATTTACAGAGAGGAAGAGAGAGCTCCACAGAAATGTATCCCAAGTCACCTGTAATCTCAGGGAGGAAAGGGTAGACAAGCTGGGGCTTGGGGCCTCCCAAGTCACCCTTTTCATGAGGCCCTCTCTAGATTCCTGTTCAAGCAACTCCCTGTGTGGTCTATTCTTATTATTGTTGTTATTTGTTTTCCTTCTTAGTACTTTATGAACTCTACTATCCCATATATTGTTCTTCTTTTGTTTGAAAGTCATTCAACTACAATACAACTGTTCTAGGGGAAAGGTTTTGCCTTTTAAGACAGCTGTATTTTATATATATATATATATACATGTGTGTCTATTATATATTCATATTATATATATATTATATATTATATATTCATATTATATATGTATATTATCCTTATGCATAGATCTCTCAGTAGCATACATTAGACATGAAATATCAATTGGATGAAATCAAAGCTCCAGCAGCCATGCACCAACACTCATAGCCAGATAAGACTTAAGAGTCACAGAATACTGTCTGCAGGATGAGCTCTGAAAGCCAGGCTCTCTCCTTCCCTTTTAGAGAAGTCAGAAGTGTTTTGTCCAATGTCATACACAAAACATGTCAAGCAGAGGTAATAAGAAGTGAAGGGCTGTGACAGTATGGGGCTCGTTCTCCCAGGGCCAGCTTGGCATGGAAGAAAGGAATATGGTGAGGGTGAGGATACTATGATTTGGTTGTGGAAAGATGCTGGAGCTAACAGGCTAGTCCTGATACTGCTAAGTTGAAATTTATCAACACAAAGAAAGTCATATGATTTTCTTTTGCAACTGAAATATAGTGAAGCAATTACTCCCTTTACCAAGGACCTCTCCTACTCCCTATGTTCATTGCCTGTGCCTACTTTAAATCACAAGGTTTGAGAAATTAGGTGAAATATTAAATTACTACCAATGTTTTACTTGTTTCCTTGTGAATTCCTTACTTCTCTCAATTATCCTATCATTCAACACATATATTTTTAGGATCTGCTATCTTATATGGTGTTTCAGTTTGTATCTAGTTGTCCTCCCAGAGCCTCATGCAGTTATGGGG
Source organism: Ctenomys sociabilis (assembly GCA_004027165.1). Classification (NCBI taxonomy): domain Eukaryota; kingdom Metazoa; phylum Chordata; class Mammalia; order Rodentia; family Ctenomyidae; genus Ctenomys; species Ctenomys sociabilis. Next base: position 27,232 of record PVKA01002031.1, read on the forward strand.
CAACTTCTGGAGACTGTGAATAATTCTTGATGCTGGCATTATGGGCGTGAGTGTTTCACCTGTTCTGGGACAGACAATCAGCATACAAATGTAAGGGAGGGAGATAGGCCTGCTAGCTGCCTCAGACGCTGCTCCTCCCTTTGCTCTTTGCTGTTTTCTGCTGCTACGAAAGGCTACCCTCTTCCGTGTGCCACTCTGCCTTGGAGCCAGCTGAGCATGGACTGAGACTTCCACTTAAGGAAATAAATCTTTCCTTCCTTAATTTTGGTGTCAGGTATTTTGCCCCAGTAATGCAAGAAAACTGCAGTGGTGGCAGTAGGAACAGAAAAGATGAAAATATAATAAGCAAGTAAGTCAAAAGTACGAGGCAACTGATTCATTGTTAGGAACATAGGCAGACAGCATTGCCAACACTCAAGTTTATCTGGACTTTCATATTCATGTTAGAGGTGGCTTATACATTTGCTACTCTGGAATACAGATGATAAACATGGGAAGTCTCATTCACACAGCATGAATGCACTGCAATGAGTGAACTAGATCAGGAAAGGTGAAGATGAGTTTAATTTAGGTAGATGGAAAAGCATGCAAGAAGGACCTGAAGCAACAAAGGCACATCACACCGAAGGGGTAAAGGTCCCAGTGGAGAGGACTTGAGCAGGACACAAAGAATATGCTGTGTAAATTGTTAATAAATCAAGATCTTTCTTCTTCAGAGCAGTAGGAAATCACTGCGGGTTATATACACAAGAAAGTAATGATGTAATTTGGGACTGGATTTGAGTGCTGCAAATGGTGATGGAGTAGAATAATAAGGCTTATAAAAGGAATGTAGAAATATTGAGTAGAATTTCAGAAGACCAGAATTGCTTCCTGTTGAGAAAATGAAGTGCTGATGGAAACAGTGACTTTGATTTGGGCTTTAAGAAAGAGTTGAGAGTTGGACAATCTTGAAGAGGAATTGTGAGTTATCAAGGGAATTCTCAGCAGAAGGCCAGCATGTGTCAGGCCAGGGAGGTGGAAAAGCAAGGGTAATGTATGGAGGGCTGTACGTCAATGACTATGCTGAAGCTTAGAAGAGACACTTGAATTTATGAATGGGAATTAGATTTAAAAGTAACAGGGAAGGTAGAAAGACTTGAGTTTAATGCTCTTTGAATTTTATTGAGTAACCAAGAGTGACCTAGAGATTTTTTTTTCTTTGAGTGTCATAACTGAATTTGGGGAGATTTACCGGGCAGCAAATTGAAACAGGGATTGGAAGAGTCAAGATTGAAAGCCTTAAGGTCACCTGAGACTCCAACACAGAATATTAGGATGGAGCTAATCAAGGCTTGCCTAAGGGTGGTGACAGTGGGAAGAGAAAAGATGAAAAATGTAATAAGCAAGTAAGTTAAATAGGAGGAGGCAACCGATTTGGCATTAGGAACATGGGCAGGCAGCATTGCCAATGTTCAAGCTTATCTGGACTTTAGTATTCATCTTTAGAGGTGGTTTATAAATTCAGCATTCTGAAATATAGAGTGATAGCCAGAGGAAGTCTTGTCCTCACACCATGAATGGCTGTGTCACTATTGTAGCAGTTTTTGGGTGACGCCCAAATGGACTGCATTTTAAATGTTAACCTACTAACAATTAGCTCCATGTCCTATTAGCAATCAACCAAGCCATCTGTTCCTGCTGACAGAAGATATCTTCTTCTGGGAAATGTACTTTAGGATGCTTAAATGGTAGATGTTAAAACACAAGCACAGACTGAGAACACTGCTGAACACTATAGCAAAATAAATCAGTAATAAAAGAAAGTCAAAAGCTAAGTCAACTGTAGGGAGGTTCTTCCTTTTATGTTATATACAAGCTTTTGTCACAATATATAAGATACATAATGAGTTCCATGTGTTATTTTGTGTTACCAAACATTCTTTCCTTCCAGTTTTTGAAGTGAAGGGCTAATTATGCAATAATGTGGATGCCAAGGCAGAGAGAATAGCGGAAAAAGCCTTCGACTTGGATTAGCAATATAATCTCGGTCAATCTCTATCCTGTTGTCTTTGTCACTGATTTGTGAGTCCTTAATTAGAATTCCAGCACAACCAGTCACCATATGCATTACAGTTGAAAGGAATGCCTTATCTCATAATATAAGACAGTGGCATTTAAAATTCTTTTCTTAGGGCCAATCACATCAGTAAAATCTTGGAATTTGTAAAAAATGCAAATAATCACATTTTATGAGTGTTACTCAGTCTCTGCTCTGAGCATGGCATCTGGCATTTTGTGGTTAAACAAATCCCTCTCGGTAGTTCTGATCTACACAAAGCTTTGAGAACTACCAATGCAAAAGAACCCAGTCTCTGTAGTAAAACATGGACACAAATTCTGTGACATTCGTTCATGTGGTGACTTTCAAATAATTTTTTAACAAAAATCATGCCCAACGTGATGGAGCATTGAGACAGAACACATATTTTGTCTTTCTTAAAATACCTGCCTACTGAATAGATTAATATAATAACTATTAATTCTGCTGTAAAATACTTGTCTTCCTCTTTTATTCATAGCTGCAAAATTACATTGTAATGCAAAACATTTTTAACAAATTAATTTTTCATTGAGCCATTAGACATGTATAGGAATGCCTTTCTGAAAACTCCAATATACCAAGGGAACAATAAGGTTAAGATTTACTTTTGACATTAAAAATAAAATGTCAAGACATAGTGGCTACTCCTCAGAAAATAATAGCTTATGTTATTGAAATTCACCATGTTGTCCATATTATATGGGAGTACACACCAAACATAAAAATGAAAATTAGCTGCTCTCTTCAGAAGTGTGGCTAGATGGTGGGAGTTGTTTGCAGTCACCACCTAAAATAATCCTGCTCCTAAGCATAAGGATTAGGGCACAGAGAGCAGGTTTGACTATGGTGTATTCTTTTCTTATGCCAGAAATAAGTCACACAGGTATTTACAATGAGCTATAAAATACTAAGAAAAATAAAGAAATATTTATTCAACAGCTGTTTATAGAGCTGGGTAATCACATGCTGGGTATTCAGCTAAGCACTGAGTAAACAGGAGTAAGGAACAATAACAGTTCTTGCCCTCATTGAAGGACATTATGCAAATGACCACAAAGACAAACATATGATGAGAACTTGAGATTAGTTCTGCGAAGGAAAAGTTCAGGGCATTTTGTGGGCACGTGATGGAGGGTCTGAAGGACTCTGCTCTTGGAAGTGTGTTGTCATTGGTTCACTGTGCACCCTCTGTGCTGGCAACGGGTCTGCATATCTCAGTGTGGGGTTACCTACTTAATTGCTTTCTTGCTATCTGATTTTTGAAAAGTTGCTTTATCTCTCCAGGCTTCAATTTTCTTAACCATGAAATGAAACAGAAATACTGACTCAGTTGGTTTATTTATGAGAACTAAATGAAGAAATAAATAGAGCCATGCTTGGCACATGTTGAATGCTCAATGAACATTAGTCAACAGAAGGAGGAGGAGGAAGAGGAGGAGGAAGAAGTGGAGGAGGAGGAAGAGGAGGAGGAGGAGAAAGAGGAAGGTGTAATGGCAACATTGATGATAACATCATTTTAGCAGATAGGACAGAGAAAGTGCTTCAGAAGTCTGTACCCATGATACTTGGACTAATACTTGTTACTGAGAAAATAGATAGATAGATAGATAGATAGATAGATAGATAGATAGATAGATACTTGGACTAATACTTGTTACTGAGAAGATAGATAGATAGATAGATAGATAGATAGATAGATAGATAGATAGATAGATAGATGATAGATAGATAGATAGATAGATAGATAGATAGATAGATAGATAGACAGACAGACAGACAGGTAAATGTGGGTGGGTGGGTAGATGGATGGATGGATGGACAGATGAATTGATTGATAGATAGATAGATAGATAGATAGATAACTTATTAAATGGATTATAACCAGAGTATCAGAGAAAAAGTTTTAAAAGGAAAAAAAAACCTCAATGGTCCAAATAGGCTCATAGTATATTTTTGGAGTGCACATTAGTGGAATCCAAAATTTTTACTAAGAAAGGATACGGTGTTATTGAGCAGAATATAAGGTTCAAATTCTGATCTTTACTTTTGTTGATAAAGCAATAGTGATCCTCAAGCTTGCAGATAACTGTCCAGGATTTGGGGAGGAGGGCTTTCTTATTAGAGTGGGCATAGAAACCTAGAAAGACAGTCTGGAGGGAAACTAACCCGAGTTCCTACAGCAGGCTGAAAAATGGTAAAGTGAAAAGGTGAGATTTGAGCCAGCACATCTTCAAGTCCTAGATCTGCCTCCCCAATGCACTCTGTGACCCGCTAATCTCTATGAGCCTCGGAGTGATCTTTTACCTAAATAAGAGTGACACCTGCCATATATACTAACACATTGTACTTTCACTTCATGCAGGCTTAACACCTCACTCAGGAATGGTGGGTACTGATATGACAGAATATATATGAATGTCTTCTAGAAATTGTAAAATAGTAAAATGATTACATTATTGTCCTAACTTGGAATTTGTATTTTTGCATCTAAGTCTTCTGTTTCCCAAAGTATTCCCAAACATCTGAGTATAAAAGGCATGCCATATTTCTCATACTATCCTCAATAGGTAGACACATCAGGCTTTCCACACATGTATTTAGGGTCTGCTCTAGTTGAAGTAGTCATACTACTTAGAGAGGCAGGGAGCACCACACTGCTCAGAGCACAGACAAGGCTGGGTAGCTAAAACAGGCATACATAAAGCTGAAGATAATGCGCAGACCTACTGAGCAGAGGTTTCAGTTTTATTAATGAGGTCAAAGTTTAGCTGGAGAAAAACCAAGCAGCTTGAATATTTGCTGAATCAAAACTAAGCTATAGTCATTCTCCAATGCCATTTGTTTATTTGATGAACATCTATTGAATATCAAAACGTCTCAAGCTTCCTGTTCTCTAGGAGGTATCATCTGATAGAGGAGAGAAATAAGCATGCCATGCAATTTGATATAGAAATGCAAATATCATAAAGCGCTAAGAGATTAAGTGGGGGGTGGAGTAGAAGCTAGAGAATAGGAGGTGGTCAAGGCATGAGAAGAATAGGCACAGTGACACTGCAGGCACTGTCATTCCCAGTTTGCATGTAATGGTCTGTCTGGGGGAGACTCACATACTGTATTATTTTTTTCAGCAGGGAGTGTGGTGAACACTGGAGATAAATACAGGGCCGTAGAGAGGCTAAGTATGTACTCTACCCTTGAGCCACACCGACCAGCCTCTGGATCTTGCTTAAAGTAAAGAACATGTACCTCTGATAAGGTACATAACTGAGATTCCAATTAAGTATTTGGTTACTCAGTCTGCCCTTTTTATGTACCCCAGCCATAGCTCATTCCTCTTCTCTGATGTACATAATAAGGCAAAATATGTAACTGTCACAGAGAAAGCATCACAGAGTTTGAAAAGGGGTTTGCTGTAGGAGCCTAACTAGAAAGGCAGAAGCAGCGCTTCAAGCTGCTGCTTTACCATGAGTATCTGAGTCAGCAGCAGTTGCGGGTATGGAGCACATATTGTGGTTTGAAAACTGGGCTGAGCCAAAGCATTGCTGCTGCTGTTCTAATATAGGTCAGAGAGATGCCTATGCTGCAGGGTAAGAGAGGTGCAAGCCCACTCCCAGCTCTGTGCTGCCCGGCGATGTGGGCAGTGCCCGGGGTCATTTCACTTTGTTTTATTTTATTTTGATTTAACTCAAAAGTTAATCTAAAACCTCTGGGAATATCAACTATCCCACTACACGATGTAATACATCTTTTTCAGAAAAAGATGAACAGAGATTTTAGCCTGCAAAGAAATGTATATTGTCAGGGCATATATTAATGGTAAGGGGATCTTTAAAATATCCTCATTCTTATAGGGTAAGAAGTTTAGGAGGTGCAAATGCCTGAGGAACAACATTTCTTTTGGGTTGCCTGCCTGTCTTAGTTTTCTAACAGCTGATGTCCACAGTGCCCTGGATCCTACCATGAACTCCGCTCTCTGTTCCTCCTCAGCACGTTGCTAGAATCTATCTTTTGCTTTCGTTATGGAGCTCTGTTCCTCCAGCAGCCCTGGTTCCATCCACATTCAATTTAAGGCCGTGGAGCTTCATCGCGGGCCAGTACTGCCTTTGTAGGTGATATGAAGAACCCATCACCGTCACCATATTGGAACTACATTCCCTTTCATTATTGAATGCCTCCATAGTTCTGTGTATTATCTGCATAAAAGAACTGCAGCAAGACTCTAAGGGGATGTTTCAGAGCTGAGCCTCCTGAAGGAGCAGGATCACTTGAATTCCCACAGTCTATTTTCCCTGGATAGAATTCATTGTTATAAAAATAAAACATTGAGAAAAAAGAGTTCACATATAAATGATTTTTGCATCACAGCAAATTATGGTTCATTTGCTCCAGATGAAAACAGAGCCATTGTTAACTTTCATGGAATGACAAGAGCACTTTCTTGACAATTAAACTAGTAGTTATTACAACTTGTAAAATCCAAGTATGATCCTGAGTTTTTGAAAAGTAGAGAAGAAACTGAAAATATTAGCATTGCGTTAGTAGCTTTGCTGAATATAGTGTATCGTGGTTCTGGGGTAGTTATGATGCTTCATTGGGTAACTATGGTAACAACAGACATCAAAGAGGGTTCAGCTGTCACATCAGGGTCCAGCTGGCAATGCTGTGGGCTACAGTCATACAGAAAGTCCTGTACCTTTCTTGTTGTGTTCACCGCTTCCATCCCCTGGCCTCCTAGATGGAAGATGGAAGAGGAGGTCAGACAGGATCACAGAAGTGGGATCTGGAAGAGGCCTGGATACGGCTCATGCCTTATCTTGCTCACACCCCTTGGATGGGGACAGCTGCTGGTGCCCAGTGACTGCCAGCAAGGCTGGGAAGAGCTATTAGTTTGGGGATGCAGGAACACGTAGCCCTTTGTTGAACACATAGTACTATCTAGGCAAAGAAGTTCATAATTCATAATTACTTTCTTAATGTAGTCCCCAGTTTCTTGTTTAAAGTAAGAAGTACAATAACAGAATCTTACCCAAGAAATTTCTGTAAAGAAAGGCACTATGTATAATAATAAATTAATACAAGTGTTTTCTTTATACTTTCTAGCCTCTTGCTCACTTTAAAGTCTTTTTCTTCATACTTAAATTACTTCAATCATTATTTGGGAATTATGGTGTTTAATAAGAAGCATAACATGATGTAGAAAGTATATATAGAATAGAAAGTATCCAATAAATGATAACATTTTTATGAATAAGGGAGATGTAAAGATACAATACAGGTGATATATACAATTAAATTTATTTTAGTTCCTTTAGTTTAGAACTATTTATTTCATTCCAATATATATATATATATTTTTTTTTTTTTGATATTTTAGGGAAAGGTCTTCAGGGTGCTCAGGGCCACACTACTAGATCAGACTCATAGTGATCCGCCTGTTTATAGCCTCCCAAGAACTGGGATTACAGGCACTCGCCACCAAGCCCAGTCTCAATTGCCTTCTCAGTACGTCCCTGGGGTGGGGCCAGCACTGCAGGCCCAGAATGGAACCTCTGGCCCCTGTGCCTGCTTGTAGGTGCTTTAATCCACTGAGGTATTTGACCAGTCCTCAATTAATTCTTTTTAGCTCACAATCCCTGAAGCAATACGCAGACAAGGTATTGTGAAGACAAAATGAAGAAGTCTGGCAGCGAGAAGAGCATCTTTTGTTGTGGGACCCACTGAAGTTTCTCTTTTGGTGAGGGCTCACAGCTGCTCTCCACTGGAAGATGAGAGGGAAGTCACAGATGTGAGGGTCACTTTTGTCACTCCTGTGGCCTCACCTGTGCCCCTGGTGCAGAAGGACAGAGTGTAGTGGTCACATTCCACTCCATCAGAATGAGTGCATGCACAGAACAGGCCTCAATTCCTCTTGTCATTTCGTCTCCCATCCCTCCTTCCACTATCCTTTAACCACTTGCCCACTTGAGAAAGATCTATTTCTCTATTTCCTATAATCTTTTATTTTTCTCTTTATTTATATTTGCTCTGTATTCATATGTCTCATGCAAGAGAAACCACGCAATATTTAAGCTTTCTTTGCATTACTTAGGACAGCTAGAAGAGTTCCCAGTAAACATAGAAATTATGCGATTTAGTACAGAAGATTTCTTTTTAAATTATTTTTATTTTTAAAGAATACAAAATGGTAAAAAATTTAAAAAAACTTAGAAACAATACAATATTTCATTAAACAAAGTAGTAAGAATTTGACAAGGGTTGCATTGCCTAAAGTTATATTCAAATTAGCGGTTTAGCATACCAGATATAAACCTGTAAGGCAGGTATAAAAACAGTTATAAGAAATTAAAAACGAAGAAAAATTAAAATTAAAAATTTGAACATTAACTGCTCCTTTCAGTAGATCAGCAGAAATCAGCAGTACAATTATCCAAGCTATCCTGCATAAATGCATACATAAATCTTTTCCTCTTTTTGTTTTGTGCTTTTCTTCACCCCAGTTTTTCTTCCCCATTGAACAGTTCTTTCTCCTCCACAGTATCTATTGTGCCTTGCAGATTTTATTTACTCTGGTTCATACACTAACAAGACAACACGATGTGGACACATGCGGCTCTGACTTATTGCACTTACCAGCACAGTCTATAGTTTCATTCATTTACCTATAAAAGCCTCGAGTTTTCTTTTTTGTATAGCAGTGTAATACTCCAAGTGTAAAAGTACCACATCATTTTTCCGCTCCTCAGTGGATGGGCATTTGGGTTGTTTCCAGGATTTAGCTGTGACAAATCGAGAGCCTATAATATGGATGCACATGTATGGTGTGTTTTCAGTCCTTTTGGAAAAATACCATGAAGGGAACCAGTTGGCTTGAATGGGCCCCCAGTGTTAGCTTTCTGAGGACTCCACACTGATTTCTGTAGTGGCTTGGTGCAGAATATTTCTTTCCTTAAGGTTGAAGAGAAAAACGAACCAGTACAATATCATCATTGGTTAATTTGTTGTAAAGCATCTTTTAGAAGAATTTTCTCTGAAAAAATTTGGTTAATGAGTATTGCTGATAATGTGTCTGATTTTTTTTCAAAAGAAAAACAAATATAAGCCCTTTGGCTCATGGGAACCTGGTAGATAATTACAGATTATCTTCAAAATCCCTTTCTAGTAAGTTTTCACTTTGCTGAGACAATTCTATTTATGGGAAAAGGAGCTATAATATTTTAACTGAAAAGTTTAAAACAATAAGTAAATTAAATGACAGCTAACATCACATAGTACAATGTCAGTGGCCAAAATAAAATTAAGGACTCTTAATTTTCAAGGTTATAATATTCATATGAAAAATGTTGTTGCTAGCCTTCCTATTACTTGGTCTTTCATAATGTTTCTAAAAATATGATATGATAGAAGAAGGACATGAGAAAATATTATATAGTCTGGTCACTGTTCTTGGACAACTGAATGATTACACCATCTAAGACAAGCACTTTTGTTTCTGCTAATTTATTAGAGTAAAATGCTGAGACAATCAGTTGTCCTGTGACCACAACTGAAAGCATTCATTGTAGTATACTTAAAAGGATACACACAACTCTTCTCAAAAGCACCAGTAAACTAACAAGATAGCAAAACAACACATGTACTTTATGTTTCTTATGTGGTCAGTGAAGTCTCCTCAGGGTTTATCTTGTAGTCCTGTACATTATTCTGAAGATCCTTTGTCTGTGTCATCCATGTGGATGAGTCACGGCCAAAGCAAAGCATTAATCTAAAGAGATCTAAGGAAGGGTAAGAATCCAGAGGGTGGTGCTGCACTAAAGCATCCACTACCCCGAGGGTAACTGCAACAAGGGGAATTGTTGCAAGCAGAGGCATTTAAACTCAGAAATCCTCTGGCAAAAATTTCAGATTAGATTTTTTTTTTTTTTGCACAGGGCCTTGCTTTGCAGTTCAGGCTGGGCTTGAGCTCACTGTGTAGCCCAAGCTGGCCTTGAACTTGCAGCCATCCCCTTAAACTATCTTACCTTGTTGTACCTAAGATGAAATACCTCCCTCTTTGAGCTACAGGAAAAATGATTTATTTTGGCTCACAGTCTGTACAGGTTTCATTCTGATCCCAAGACAAAGCAGCACAGCAGAGGGGCATCCATTGCAAGGGAGAAACACTCCCTGGCAGGACAGGCCGGAGGCAGGGAGCAATGAGCTTCTCTTCCCTTTAATTCCATCTAGGCTCCACAACTACTGGACAGTGCCACCTGCACTCAGGCAGGGCCACACCAGAGCTGCACTGATGCAGGCAGGGGCCTGGTTTATTCATCACGCACACATAATTCACATTCACACGCTCTCCCCACAACCCTACCCGGTAGTTGTGAGGGATGAGGATTTGGAGGGATGACTACATGGATCCTTCTTACTTAGTGCACTTCAAGCCAGACCTGAATAAACCCATAGGAAATTATAAAAGCTGTTTTCAACATACTTGAAAAGACGTAAGGAGAACCTCAAAAAGGAAGTACAGTTAAAAACACTGGAGAGTGTCATAACAAAATGGTCAAAGCTGACAAGAAATGAACAAAACGAGGTACAGGATGCAGAAGGGTAAACAGGCAGGAGAAGCAGAGACACAGAGCAACGGGAAAGTGAAGAGACACCCAAGGCAGGTGTGTGGGCCGGTATGGTGTGCTGTGCCTCACCAAGGGGAGGATGTGCAAGCAGCAAGCTCAGTGTTTGGAAAACAAATGGCAAAGGAGTTTCTGGAACCAGTAAAATACACAAATAGAGATGCAAGGAGAGTCATGATTGCCAGTTTATTTTTAAATCTGTATGCACACAGGCTATGGTGGAAATCAGAACATGAAAGACAGTCGGTTTAATGAAGTGGGGATTAGGAGAGAGTTAGTGTATCCCTGACTTTCCACTGAGAACACATTTCCCAATCTAGAGTTTTATTTGTAAAACAAGAAGATTGCATGGCACTGCTTTAAGAAAAAAAAAATAGAACCTTAAAAAATAAAGGAAAAAAAATATGACTTTCTCATCAGGCAGCCTTCACTTACTACTGTCTTCAGAAATGCCTCTCGGACAAAAAGGAGATTATGAAAAAATGCTCCTCATCGCTAGCCATCCCTGAAATGCAAATGGAAACAGCACTGAGACACCATCTCATCCCAGAAAGAATGTCTATCATAAAGAAATCAAGCAATAACAAATGTTGGAGAGGCTGTGGGGAAAAGGGAACCCTTCTCCATGGCTGGTGAGAATGTAGACTGGTGCAACCAGTATGGAAATAATTGTGGAGTCTCCTTAAGAAACTAGGACTGGAAATCCTATTCAAGCCAGCTGTCCCCCTACTGGGAATTTTCTCAGAGGAACTGAAAATGTCATTTCATAGTGACATATGTGTACCTATGCTTATAGCAGCACAATTTGTGGTAGTCAAATCTTGGAAACAACCAAGATGTCTGTCACCTGAGGAATGGAACACAGGACCAAGAAGCACAGAGCATGCCACATGGGTGATAATCGTCATGTGCATCTCATAAGACAATGCTTTTGTGATGAAAATTAAAAACATAGCAGTGTACTATCTTAATAACATATAGCTTTAGAAGATTAAAAGTATTGCCTAAGATTAAAAGTTGATAAGTTCATTATGCTTATCATCTCAAGGTTATTCACTTATAAAAAAGCCAAAACTATGAGGAGAAAAATAAATCATGATTTAAAAAAATTATCAGTCTGAAAGAAAGTGAAATTGAGAATAAAAGAAATATAAAACCAGTCTGATGAGATAGTGCCTAACCGTCATCCTTTCACTTGGGAGGCTGAGGCAGGAGAATCACCTGGCCAAGGTCAGCCTGTCCTACATAACAAGACTAAAAAAAGAAAAAGTAGAAAACACCTGAGATAACAAAAATATCTCAAGTCAGAATGTATCTAGAAAGTGCAGTGTCCAGTACATTAAATGTTAATGAAATTGATTTTATACAAATCTAGAGAAGAGAATCTTATTTAAAAAAGAAACAAGTAAGTCACACAATAGTAGACTGTTTGGGATTTTGTTGGTATGTAGTTCAAAATAGGTAAGATAGCCTTTAATTTCCCAAGAGTGAAAAGTAGTTATATCTATCAAGGAAAAACAAAGAAATCATTTTGGTAAGGTTGGAGTAGCAGTTACCTATTACAGTGACTCAGAGGTAACCAGATCTGATTTATAAGCCATTTGCTTAGAGACTGTACATTATGTTTTATATTTTCAAGTGGTTTACAAAATATGCTAAAATATCACAATAAATGCATGAGTACCACAGTCTATTTGTATCAACACTGACTGCCACATACAATATTCACTCTGAAGGACATTTAGTAGGCAAGTGCATCGTACACCTTCCAGTATGTTTATGTTATGATAAGAATAGCTTATAATCGGCATAAAGAAGTACAGCAGAGGAGTAAAAATGTAGCGTTTGGAACAAAATTGCAATACTCTATCAAGAGTAGGTATGTGAACCTGAGCAAGAGATTTTATCTGGTTTCTACTAATTCCTCTCTAAAAATGAGGGCAATAACAGAATTGTTTTGAAAATTAAATTGCCTAAAATAAGTATTCAACATATGTTTGCAAATACTTTATTATAAGAATAGACCAAACTACATTTGACCTGAACACAAATCACATTCCTGAGGCCACTCACCTGTATTCAGTAAAATGGGATATAGCCAAAAGATGTTAGCCAGTCCTCTAGGACCACAGCACAGGGTTCCCTAGGTTTCCTTTTCACACTGAAGAAAGAGCATGAACCAGGGATAGGGTAAGCAAAGCGTGTAGATTCTGCTCTGATTCAGTGGTGAAACAGTAAGATACATGCCTGACTCTCGCAAATACTTGGAACATGGTTTTGAAGACATAGGAAACTTGAAAGGGAAAAAGAAAGCAAACATCCAATTAATGGGAGATAATTGGATGAGGCAGATAATGGGAGACTGGCCTGGCACTCAGACAGAAAGATAAAAATAATGTGAGCAAAGACATCTTCAGGTACATATTCAGCCCCTACTCTGTAGGCAGAGAAGTGGAGATTCACAGAGGAGAACAGGCTAAGAGAGGTTGTTTGCAGAAACACACTGAGAGTCCCATGAAATGGAGAAACTACTCAGGTGGCACTTCCAGTTCCCTTTGTTTCTGCTTAGAACACCACATTTAGAATCTACTGCAAGCCAGATTCTACTACACTAAACTGGAAAGGTCTGCCTCATCTTTAAAAAAAAAATCCTTAACAGAGAATCCCAGGCTAAATTAAAAGTGGGCTTTGAGAAAGGAACAATTCAAGAAAAAATCATCAACATCTAGTTTCCTTTGGCCTCCAGAAAGAGGTCTCAGAATATAGAGCTGTGTTGCTATAGTATTCCATCCTTAGTTTATCTTAGAGTTTAATATACAAATACGCTTGAATTAATTGATTTCTAGGTTATAAGGAGATATTGATTGCCTCATTCCAGCTGAGGCAATAGACTGATTGTTGGAAAGATTAAATCCCAAAGCCCATGGGGAAGCAGATTTGGATTTGGCTGAAAATAAAACCAGACTCCCTCAGAGGCAGCCTGCCTCACCCAAGACCCTCATCCAGTGGTAGCCACGGCCACTGACTGGCTCCTTCTCCTTTCAGGCTTTCTCATGATTCAGGTATTTCAGATGTGCTTTTTATACAGAAAAATGGCTTATTTTTCTGCATTTTAGGTTTTTTTTTCAATCAAATGATCTGTTCACAAGATCTTTGCCTGTCACCTGTCACTTTTAGCAGTTTCCCTGTATGAAGGTGCAGAGACCATTGAAGCAGCACCCGTGGGAGGCACCTGGGCTGCTCCTCGGCATTTGCCCTTAAAGTTACAACTATGATGTTAATGTTCATGGAACAAATTGTGAGCTCCAGGGTGGTTCGGACGGGGCTGTGTGTCTGAGACAGCCATGGCTGCATGGGATACAGCTAAGAGAAGCCCTTCACAGCTGGACCTGTAAAGCTTTCTGTGAAGCTGTCTCTCCCATTCTTCTACCCACCAGCACACCTTGGCAATCCCATGTTCCAGCTGAAGGAGGAACACTCCATTACCTCTGACAGGGCTGGGAGAGAGAAATAATTATCATCATGTTGAGCCCCTGGTGTCCTGTCAATATTGCAGCATTACTGTTTTTCCCAAACAGTGCAAACTCATTTACTTGGCACATATATGGATATTCATATGAAAGGAATCCCCTAAAGTAGAATTTCAGCTCTTGCCTTACCTGTTCTTTCTCATAGTCTCTAAGACCAGGCCCTCCGGCTTATCCTAGAGCATCGCACCTCAGCCCTGGCCTTGCACTCTACCCACCCAGGCCTGGCAGAGGGGCTGCTCTGCACCAGCCGAGGTTCCCCTTACCATGAATCTTGAGCCCTCTTAACTGTCTTGTGTGCATTGCTGCCAGAATAAACTTTGCCTTGCTTAAAATTTATGTAGTCTTTTTCTGACCATCCCTACACATCCCCAAAAATTTTGATATTGTCCAACACTAGACAGAATCAGCTCTAGAGTTTTGATCCAAACCCACTCACACTAACATACCTAGAAGGTGTGAAAGGTGGTTGCCTCATTCAGTGCCTAGCACGGAGTAGTTACTCAATCAGTAGTGGTGACTATTTTGTTTTATATCCTCTTCCTACAAGAAAACGCTTTTCTTTATAGCTGGCAGCCAGTAAATAACTGTTTGTCAGAAGACTCTATTAGGAACTGGGGAGATGGCTCAGTGGAATAAGCGCTTCCCTGGCAAGCACAAGGGTCTGAGTTCGATCCCCAGGTCCGCCAATAAAAAAGAAGACTCTATTAAAGGAAATTCATAATTCACTAAGTATTATGACCACAGAATTTTTAAGTTATTTTCTAACAGCTAAACTCTAATGTTTAATCTTTCTTAGAGTGTTGAATAATTAGAGATTTGGATGGCAAGTCTACAGAAAACTCACTCACATAATTCTCCCTTAAACATCTGGGGGAACCTTCATTTGTAACTAGGTTGGATTATTTAGAAGTACATATGGCGCCCAAGGATGATTGTCCCATTAAGGCAATATTAGAAACAATGTATCACACTGAATATTCATATTGAGCCTCTCTACCTAAATGACTACTAACTGATAATCAAGTCGGAATAGCTGTTTTTAGTATATTTGAGCTATAGCATTCACAGAGATAATTATTTGCATGTTGTTACTTCATGAATTCAAAGTGAGCCCATATATAACCTGAAGAGTTTAAAAATGTTCATGACTTGAATTTGATGTTCCTTAAAGAACATGCTCATTTCGGAAATGTAAGAGTTATGAAGTAAAACTTTATTCCTGTTAACAGAGTCTGTATGCCTTTAATTTGAGAAAGAGATAAGTATTAAAAACTCTTGGTTACTTTCACATCAATTTAACTGATTTAAATGATGAAAATGTGTGAAATTATTCTGGAAGATATATAGAATTGTCTTGAAAACTTTGAAGAGATAAAATAAAAACAAGATAGTATCATGCTTAAACTGCAGGGTTTATGAATATGAATGCATTCTACATTTCTTTCAATTTTATTCTATTGTGAACAAAATTTACTAAGGACCATAAAAGAAAATTAAGGGCATAATGAATGCAGAATAACACACATCGTGTAATGATTTTATTTTATATCTGCAAACAATCTGAATTAAAGATATTGTTATTGATTTGGGATAGGCTTTTGCAGAGGTGTAGTTGGACAGGAATTGAAGCAGTCTCTCTTGTCCCCCTTCTTTCTCCCTAGCAATTTCACATTTGTGAGAAGCTTTCCAAGACTGTGTGGACTCCCAACACCTTAGAGACTCATTTACTCTGGTTGTAAACTTAAGTAATACAAATTTAATGAGTATGACAAAATACTACTTGTATTAGGCTTCACTAAGGAAACTTCACATCTCCAGTGTTTCTTGCATCATTGCCACTTCCAGCAAACTCAGTTCCAGAGATTCCCTTGGAACTGGTCTTCTGCTGAAAGCCCCTGCACACAGGAAGCTGACCTCCTTTCATGGTGTCTTTCAAAATAGCAAGCTGGTCTTTGTGAAAGGCTAAATATTAATATACATCCATTAATGGGAACAAGCAAACCCAGGCTCTAAATGAAACATTTTGAGGAGGAAAAAATGGACTCTCTTGGTTTTAAAAGAACATGTTTTTCTTTCTTTCTTTTTCTCTGTATGGTTTAGGGAGGGGTCTACAGGGTGTTCAGGGTTTCACTACTAAATCAGACTTGGAGTGATCTGCCTATTTACAGCCTCCCCTCCCAAAGGCACTCTCTCTCTCTCTCTCTCTCTCTCTCTCTCTCTCTCTCTCTCTCTCTCTCTCTCAGTGGAAACAGTGATTGAATTCAGACTTTTGCACTTGCCAGGGAAGCACTTATTCTAGGGAGCCATCTATCCTGTGCCCCTCCCTTCTCGTTCTAATCACACTTTGCTTTTAATCTGTTCACCAGGGATGAGATCTTCTATTTGATGCCATTTTAAAGAAAAGTTATTAAAATAACTGCAATCTAAAATGTGAACATCAAAATTTAAATAAACTAAGTAACTATAAATTAAAAAGTGACCCCTTTCTCCTTTACCCATCTCTAGAAAACTTCTACCAAACTTCTTTATGTTGCTAAAAATAGCACACATCAAAAAGGAGAAATGTAGAACAATATGAAATTCCTTGGTTTTTAGATTACACTTTTAATTTTCCCCTGGAGGCAAACTTGAAAATTATCTTGAGATGAAAAGAGGTGTTTTTGTTTGGTGCTTTGGGACTGATGATTTTTAAAGATCTAATTTAGTGTACCTGATAATTTCTGTAGCTCCTTGCAATTAATGACAGCTATCCAAAGGCTATTTATCATAGTTCCCTCCCAGGCCTTGCTTCTTCTGGGATTCCGCACTGCTGTAGGGTACAATGAGTGTGTTTTTAAGTGTCTGTTAGCTTCTTCTTATCACCTGTTTCATGACTACACTTGGGTGAGACCCTAGCAGGATGAAAGGTGAAATAGCAGTGACCACTAGGCAAGTAGGGTGTGAAGGTAAGCGTTTCTCCTGATTCATAGCTTTTTTTTTTTTTTTTGAAAGTCAGTGGTGAAGAAGAGTTGGATCCTACCTTTTTAAAATATAGCATCATATGGAGATATCTAAAAGTGCTAGCTTTAGAAGGTATGCCAATCATAATTAGGTATTTTAGAGTTAGCTTGAATGGGTTGAGTGGGAAAGAAATGCAGCGTGAAAGCTGAGAGGAATTTGGAACATTCGAGGCTTTTATGTTTCCATAATAAGAAATTCTAGAGGATGTGGAAGACATCGACTCGAAGACCCAAATGAGGCATTGTGCTAGAAGGAAGCACCTGAGCATTCCTTCTCTACACTGGACTTCCAAGAGCAAGAGTTTGACAGGGGGAAGAAAAGATGGGCTGAGAGTTGATCTGAGCATGAAGGGCAAAGTCTGAAGCACAAGAACTGGAGCCTGGTTGCCTTGGGTGTTAGACATATGTTAACCATTTGACTAAAGTTGCAAGAAGCACTGAAAACATAGTTGAGACGTATAGAAGGCAAAGGGATACTGTAGAGATAGGCTGGCACACAAGAGTGATTCTGGCGTTTGGTCCCCAGGGCACTTGTGAACTATATACACTTTTTGGGACAGGCAGAGTCTTTGGCAGTCTCACCCCATCTATGTAGGGCCTGCCACTGCGCAGTTATCTGTACTTGTAGCTCGTTGTCAAGGATCCTGTAGGGACTATCCAAGAAAGGAGTTACTCATTACAGCTGGCTGTTTTCTTCAGGGATGGACATTTTTTGTTTGCTTTTCTGGATAAATGTAGAGCACTGTAGGAAAGGGGTGATGTGTACAACTTGAAATATTCCTACAATCTACAGAAAAGTAAAAAAAAAAAAAAAACCAATAATAGTATCAAACAACTTTAATCTTTCAGACTGAAAATTTATTTATTTTTATTTATTTTTATTTTTTTTTATTCTTTTATATATTTAGTACTGGGTCTACAGGGTCTCAGTACACAGATCAGATTCTAGTGATCTTCCTGTTTTCAGCCTCCCAAGCATTGAGATTACAGGCACACACCACCATACCCAGTCTCAACTGCCATCTCAGTGTTCCCTGGAAGCAGGCCCTGCAGAGCATGCCAGGATTGAACCCCAGTCCTTGTGTCTGCCTAAGAAGGTGCTTTAATTGCTGAGCTATATAGCTGTCCCAGACTCAAAATTTAAAACACAAACAATTCCCAAATTTTAAGCTGTATTACCCATATTATATTTAATTCTGGGTATTTCTGTTTTTCTTATTTGTGGATACAGAAAGTACACTCATGTAAAAATACATTTAATTTAATACAGACAATGATATTATACAAAGACATAGTTACTTTGGATTGCTGTGATCTGTGTAGCCAGAGGCTGTCGTGGGAGATTAAGAAAAAGCTAAACACATCCTAAAAGGAAAGCTAGGACCAGGTGGAGTCTGATCTCTCTGATGGACAGGCAGCAACAACCCAGCCCAGGGAGCAGAGGAGCATGTAATCGGACCACAAATGGAAGTTCTCTGATTTGCCTGTAGTACTGAAAGCACAATATCCTCAGAGCTGTGGGTGCTGGCTGTAGCTAACAGGAGGAGCACCAGGACCAGACGCCACTGGACTGGCCTAGCTCTGGTACAAACACCCTGTTCACCTGGCTCACCTTGGTCTCAGTAGCCATTCAGCAGCTCTCCATGCTGGGTTAGGGGGTATTTAGCCTAAAACAGTTAGATGGAGAAAATAACTTCTATCAATGAAACAAGTCTATGTTTACAACTTTAGTTGGGTTCTCAATAAAACAAAACAGCAAATAGCAGAAAACACTACAGATTCAAAGTTCATCTTGTACTGTGTGTATGGGGAGTGGGAGGGCAAGAAAAAGGGAATAGGTTAGTGGTGGGACTTTAAAACATTGATATCAGTGTTTCAACAAATGAAAATGTTCAGTGCAAAAAAGCCAATTCACTCCACTCTGATATCCTGAGATCCCCAAATGAAGACATAAAGGAAAAATATGAGAAAGTGACATAATATCCTTAACTCAAAAAGTATGAAGTAACTCTTGATAAACTAAACTACTACAAATAAAATGTGAGGAAGGAAAATTTGAACAAAAAATAGTCAAGAAAGATCTCAATAACTCATAACTAGGATGGAACATTTTTTTTTTTCTGGTACCAGGAATTGAAATCACAACCTCATACTTGACTGGCAGGTGCTTTGCCACTGAGCTATACCCCTGGTTCTAGAAGCAAAATACAAAAGGCATTGTTATGGTTTGTGACAAAAGTATCAGCAGTTCAGACTATGTGGACAGAAGTGAAGCAAGAATAGTGGCTAATGTTGGTATCCTCCAAGGCACTGAGCTGAGGAAGCCTGTTAAAATGGTTAATAAAAGAAGAAGATTTTTAAAGTATTACTTTCTGTCCCACCTGTAACTGATAGGACTCTCAAATATCATAAAGATCTAATGCACCAGATCATGGAAATGGCATGAAATATTTAAATCAATGTCCTTCGGGTAAGGAAGTCATTAGATCCTAAAAGTGATAAATAAAAAAATTAGAAGTAAGCTCATATTGTGGTTCACTGATAGCACAGGAAAGAAAATGAAGACAATCCCAAGGCCATTCAGGAGGTGTGTAGGCTGGGAGAGTCTAAGCTTTTCCACAGTTTTCATGATAATACAAATAATATTTATGTGCATGCATTGCTTTATAAGACTAAGGTTAGCTTACAAATCTCCTAAATTGGCTAAAGCAGCATGCTATTCTTATTACAAAATGTTCTCTTTTGCTTACTCTCTCCTGTGTTTTGCCGCAATGAGCTCTTCAAGCTCTGGATTTCCTAGAAGCCACTTAAAGAGTTGAAGTAAAAGTCGCTCAATAATGATGAATACATCCTGATGGGCCTAGCCTCTCCAGCAGCTTTGAGATAAGAAATGCAAACTTCTGGGGTATATAGGACTGCTCATTGATGATTCATGATTTATTGAGCAAATACTATCATCAGGTCTTACTTTCAGGCTGTCCCAAGGCATAAACTGAAGGCCTATAGTGCTTTTAACTTGATAAATGTGCAGGAAAAGACTATTAGTTGATCAGTATTTCCTGCATGTCCGTTGTATGCCAATTCTCCTTTCAGAACCAGAAGATAACCAAAATAATTACTCCGCATCTTAGCTAACTTTTTGTCACTGGGACAGACTGCCCAATACCCACAATCTAAAGGAGGAGAGTTTTCTTATGGATCTGAATTCAGTGGGTCAGCTGGATCAGAGACACAGATGAAATAGCACAGGAGAGAAACAAAGAGAAGAGGGAGGAGCCAATGAGGACAGGAGCAATTCCTGGTCATGTGACCAAATAACCCCAGCCTGTCTTCTGAGAGCTAGTCTGCTCCAGTACTCCCATCCCCTACCCAAAAACCTCTGGACTTAGGAGATTTTTGAGGGTTTCTAAATCTCAACCATAACTCTAACAGAGTCCTGATTTTCTTAGACCTACAGTTTACTAATTCCCGAAAGAATGCATACCCTTTTGAGTATGATTTAACGCACAGTTACAGTGCAGTAATGCCGTAAGTATCTATAGAAGCATATCGAATGTTCAGACACTACCAAAAATTTGTTCAACCACCTGGAGGAATCCAGGAACCCCAGAAAAGACTACTCCTCAGCAGAAGAGGAATTAATAACACAAAGAGGTCACACAATCAAAATCCCTAACATGTCAGTCTGATAAATGAGTGCAAACTCCCCGTGCCTCTTTGTAGCATGTATTTATGGCTGTGACCTGCAAGCTACTCAACACAACAGCATGAGTCTTTGAGTTCCAAAACTTTGCCAAGAATTCAACCAAGTTTGCTATTTTCAATGATTTAGAAATATAAAGTGTTTTATTTATGAATTTGCATCAGTTTGTGAATTGGAGGGTGGATACTGCAGGAGTGATTGGTGAAGGCAGTGATTGGGCTGCTCTATGATCATCTTGGGGTGGAAGAAAAATCGGCCCTGTATCCTGGAATAGTTTTTCTGTAAATATACATGGTTTTATATCCTGTCATCTCCCTTCCCAAGAGCCGCCAAATATAAATCTTTCTTTCCCTATCCAACCTCTGCACCTGGCACATGGAAACAGATGGAAGAATCCAAATCTCGTTTAAAATTGTCTTTGAATGTGTCAAGAACTCCTGTTTTGAAGTTTTATGAATTGAAAACAGGGTGCCAGTGCTCTGCCACCGTGTGGCCTTTGAAGTCATTGCAGAATGTCAAGAACCCAAGACCCTTTCCCTTAGTAGCTTCACTGGGGGATAATACACATTGGTATATATGGCTACACACATTCTTTAAAGAAATGTGTCACCACAGAGCTCATGAGAATGCATTTAGGACTTTAGTCTTCAAAAAACATATAGAAAGTATGCCATGTGTTACAGTTTAGCCTGTCCCCAAGAAACTTGTCCCAAATTGTAATTCAAAGAACTCTGGAACCTTGTAACTGAAAGAGACCTCAATCTAATATTTGAATCATTTTGGTTGCCTTCCTAGAAGGAAGGGACCAGCAGGATCGGTTTCAATGTCCCTAGGGCAGCCAGTTTAATGTCCTAAAGCTGAATATCCTTACTAGCTTTGACGATGTTTTCACAAATTCAACTATTTCCTGCATATAGCTCACATTTCTCCATATATGCTATAAAAACTATGATGAGGTCTTTTTCACATTTTCCAGATTTTTCAAATAAGCAAAAAGTGCATAATAGCCACTCAACAAATAATAGAAAACAATTTTCCCATTAGATTCAGTTAATAATTTCTTTTTCTCTACTTTAGCGCCTCCAGGTCTCATTACTAGATGGGACTGGTAGTGACTCTCCTGTTTACTGCCTCCCAAGTTCTGGGATTACAGGTGTACAACACCACACCCAGTCTCAATTGCTGTCTCAGTGTTCCCGTGGGGCAGGCCAGCAGGGCAGGGCAGGGGATCAAACCCCATTCCCTGTGCATGCTTTAATCCACTGTGCTATTTGGCCGACCCAGCTCTTTGGCCAGGCGTCAGCCAATAAATTGTTAGAACTGAAAGGAAATTGCATCCTCAGTGACAAACCTTTAGTGTTCTCATTATCTTGACTAGTGTTCATCTGGTTTTACATACTTGCTTTTGTTTTTCCTGTTAAAGTACTTTAGGAATACTTCTATGTTCCATACTAGCAATATTTAAATTTAGAAAGATACAATAAACATAAAGTGTTTTCATATGTAAGGAAATAATGTGAATATAAAAATTTAGTGTGCTTGGTAAGTGTATGAAAAGGGCAAAGGAAGCCCAGTGAAAATATCATGGACTTCTAACGTTATTTGTTCTCTATTCTTGTATAACAAATTTCCACAAATGTGGTAGCTACAATCGCATACCTTTCTTATTTCAAAGGTTCCACTGACACAGTCCACATGCAGCTCTGCAGGAGTTTCTGCTTCAAAGACCTCTCCCCAGTGACTCCAGGCTGCTCAGCCAGGCAAGGACCTGCTCCAAGCTCCCAGCGGGTTTTACTGAATCTTTCCTGAGGTGGCACAGCTCAGCCCTCAGCTTCTCACTGGCTGCTGGCTAGAAGCCACCTCAGGTTCTACGATGCTGCTGTCCTGTTTGCTGTTTGTTAGGTAGCTCAGCACAGGCAGTCTGCCACTATGATTTTTGGAAGTCAAGAAAATTCTTTTTCCTGTCTTCTGACACAGACTCTTACCTAAGATCAGCATGGCACAGTGTCCCATCGTCTTTTCACTCAGTGCAACCTAAGAGCATGACATCTCCTCATTTTTACAGTGTTCTATCACCTGTCCCCATCACCCAAGGTGAAGGTACTGAATAAAGCCATGACTAGCACAAAACATGGAGAGACTGAGGGTTCTTAGCTGGGGTCTGTGAGAACTAGGGGGACTTAGCAGGTATCTTCTCAGGGGAGTGGATGCTGTGTAGACATGGAGTATTTTCCATATAGACAAAAGGAAAATAAACCAGACTAAAAGAAGAGATTACTTGGTCAGGCTCAGAGCACAGAGGCATTGTTTGGGGAATAAATGAATACTGTAAAGCAAGGAAGCTTTGTTTCCAGTTTTTGTTTCTTTGTCTTTGCTTGTCCTATCTTTCCTCCCCCACCCTTTGCCCTTTCACATTCGAACATTTTTTAAATAAAGAGAGGATGAAGGGAGGAGAGTGAGGAACAAAAAGAAGGAAGATATCCCACGTGGAGGTGCAAGAAGCCCAGGATGAATGCTTATCACTATGTGTATCTGAAGTGTAGCCATAAAATAAATATTTTGTTTTTGATAAAAGCAGAGAAAGGTGGGTGAATATGAGGCAGAAGACCTACAGTCTGAGTTCCTCGGCTAAGTACTCCTACTGACAGTGTTTTAGAGAACAGATGGAAGGAAGGTAAGCGGAGAGGAACGGGAAATAAATGAGATGCTCTCTGTACTCCACGTGTCATATGGCAGACGGAATTCAGAACTAGAGTAGCATCTGGGCACGCACACTGTGCAGGAGCCGTAGTATATGATAGCAGAGGTGCAAGTTAATGCTAGGAAGAGAGATTGTGGGAATTTTTGTATCTATGGTTAAAGCTAAAAAATGTGTATGGAGTTAAAATGAATTGTTTTAAATTTTAATGGTGCTGATACTAAGGAATAGTAAAATTCCTATAAATGTGCTCAACCCCTTGTACAAAGCCAGTTTGGTCTTTAAAGCCAAGTAGTTATGACAGACACTGCCTATGGAATGAATCATCTCAGCTTTAGCAATCGCAGGTCTTGCAATTGAAAACTGATTCCTAATTCTAGTGAGTGGGGAGGGGCCCAAAGCCTCCAAAGGCTTTTTCATTTAGTGTCTTACTTGAGAGGAGCCTCTTGATTACTTTCTGCTTCAGTCCAATTTGAAATGATAGCATAATCTCGGATAATTTTGTCATTGGCCATGAGTAGAGATTACATATTGGAGAAGGATCAAGAAAACAGCTGGAAAAGTGCACCCATTAGCCCAGAGCAGCCTGGTCCCTAACCGCTGTCTCTAAGTAGGTGCTAGGTTGATGATAGCTGCCAGGTGGTTTTGCCTACATCTAAATACTAAAAAAGCTCTCCTTAGAGAGCTCAGAATCAGTGCCACCGTGGACACTTTTATAGAGACAATGCATTAGAGTCGGATGGCTTAGACTTACTTCAGGAAAACTACCTTCTGGGAGGCTGTTCCACCGCACATCAGAGCTGTCCCTGCCCCTTGGAGGATATATCTCTCTCCTGTCTCCTTGCCAAGTCATCACTGAACTTCCTGTTCCTGATCCCATTGGACTTTCCCCTCGAAAAATGGACCCTCTCCTGAAGCGGGCGTCTCTGGTGCGGCTGTAAATCCCCGTGCGGACCTGTCTCTGGGGATCCGAGTGGCTGGGCCGCTGCATCCCTTCATGCTCTTCCCACGTGCAGGGGGCAGACAGCCCACCCGCGTCCCATCGAGTTTCATCATTTCAGAAGCAGCCTGTTCCAAATCTATTTTTTCTTTTTTTTCTTTTTTCTATTCTTTCCTACTAGCTTCTGATAAAGTAGATTTTGTGTTAAGTGAGTCAGAGTTGGTTGTTTATAACCGAAGAAAATGATACACTGTTCATTTGCATTTTAGAAGGGAGAAAGAAGATTATGTTTGAGCTTCTACCAGCTGTCACTCTGTTTGATATTTTACATAATTTATCATCACTACCTTATTATGAAGTATAAATTTATCTTCATATTAATGGGCTAATTCACAGTAAAAACATCTTCTAGCATTAAATAAGTTACTTGTCTGGAACAGTCAACTTAGCCATGATGAACTTGTATGAAATATAGACATACACATATAACTAGATTTAATATGGTAAAGTCTTGATAAGGGATTTTTTTAATCTGTGGGCACAGATAAGACTGCCTAACTGCCTATATATAATGTGTTCCTGGTTTATTATACTGTCTATTCTTTGATATTATTTTGGTCCCCCACCCTAACTGCATTGCTTAATCTCTATACATTGCCTATTGGTTCTCCATTTTTTCTGTTATTAATAAGACACTGAGGCACTAAATTTTTCTTCTAATTATTTTAGCAGCATTATATACAATTGGATATGGAATATTATTGTTGATGCTAAGCTTTCTTTCTTTATTCTTGAATTATTTAGAAGTGTTCTATTTCAAATTTCCAACTGTGTTTCAAAGTTACATCTTTACTCTTATATCCTATTTATTTTATAGTGAAGAATATTGTCATTATGCTGCATATTTTTAAATATTTGTTGAAACTTGAGTTATTGCCTGAATGGTAAGATGAATTTTTGTAAACTATTTTGTAAATATTTTTAAAATAATTTTTATTTCCAACAGTTCATGTGGTGTTTGTGTCCATTATTTCAACATTGAAATAATCTCTTTCATGTTCCTTCTTCTCTCAGACATTTCCACTTCAATGATTATCTGGTTTCATTGAGTACATATATGTATAAATTTTATTAAGGATATGTGAGTTGTTAAATATCTGCATTATGTGACAAAATATTTCACTATTTTCTGAAGAGTTTTGCATCTTTTGCATACTTTAAAAGTCTAATTTACTATCATGTGAATTTGATTTTGTATCCTGCTAG
The DNA here is from genome assembly GCA_004027165.1 of Ctenomys sociabilis. Lineage (NCBI taxonomy): Eukaryota > Metazoa > Chordata > Mammalia > Rodentia > Ctenomyidae > Ctenomys > Ctenomys sociabilis. The sequence goes on from PVKA01002031.1 coordinate 53,069, forward strand.
ACTGTGTTACTCTACAGATAACCTTTCTTATCTAGCTGTTATTTTTAAGATCTACTGTGTCTTTGGTGTCTCATATTTTCTTGTCTTAATGCTTTCTGCTGCCCTAGAAGCAGAAGTTTCCTAGAACACATCTACCATTCCTGCATCCCTCATTTGGCAGAGTCTATGCTGATTTTTAATTCTTTGATGTTTATGTCTTCCATGGCTTAGCTTTGTTTCCAGAAATTTTATATAGTTTTTTGTTTGAATTAGTATGCCATTCCTTGGAGTGTTTTGTCTTTAACTCTTGCCCTGGGTTTACTCTTTTGTGCCTTTGAGCAAATAAAATGTTATTGTGCAACTGTAGTTATTATATAACTGTGTATAAAGGTATTATGTATAAAAGTTATGTACCACTTACCTTAGAATTGCATTTGTATATATTTCACTCTATTTTCTTGTGCTACTTCTCCAGCATGACAACTTTTCCTGAGTATTTTGTGACTAGATATTTTTCTTTTGCTTTCAGTTCAGTTTCTAGAGATTTACCTGGGGAAATTCTGCCAGGGCTTAATCTAAGGTGACTTTCTAAAGCATGTGTATTTGTTTCTTCCATATACCTGGGGGCCACTTTAAAACACAATGTAGAATTGTTTTCTTTCTTTCTTTCTTTTTTAAGACCACATGGTTTGAGTTTGAATTCTAGTCCTTAAAATGTCCAAAGTTGTGATTATGAATTCTCAGGAAAGATCTTCATCCTTCCATTCAGCGTCAAAGCCAGGAGCACTAAATCATTACCCTCACTTCATCTGTGGACACATCATCCTGCATGGGCTGCTGTACTGAAGTACTGCTTGCCTCATGGCTTTAGTGATATATTTCATCTAATTCTGAGGATAGAATGTCCACTACCAAAATGACAACAGAACAAGTTTTGATGAAACCTCTCTTACATGGCTCATATTTGGCTGCTATGTCCTCATCATGGGCTTATTAAAGATGTGAGTATGCAGTGCATAGATGATGGGGTGAGGCAGCAAGGATGGGGCAGTTGGAGATGTCCGTGGGGGACAGGGACAGCGAACGTGCATGCCAGCGTACTAGGCCTCTGGTGTGTCTTCTTAGGAGGATGCAAATCCTGCTGAATAACAACCCCACCTTAATCCTTTAGAGTCTCATCAATGGCTTATTCCTTCCTTAGAGCCTCACCTTCAAATCTATAATCCAGGGCTAAGGCTTCAAGATACAGTTTGAGGGCGGGAGCAGGAAGCAGTCAGTGCACAGGAAGGAGAAAGACAGGTATCTTCCTCATAGGCACTCGTACTGAAGTCTGAGGCTTTAGGGTCCCAGATTTATGCAGAGATTTTTGTTTTAACTTCTCAATTTGCAGGTATCCTAGACTAAGATTCTTCTCCCTTGGAAATCATTGAAAGTGACCAGTTGGGTGATTGTGAAATGCAAATGCCCTAGGGGTCTGGCACCCTTGCTCCTTAGTTCATGTCTGCATTCGTTTTTGTCCTCTGAGGATTTTCTGTAGTTTCTGTTCAAAATAGTTTTCTATTAAAATGAATATATTTTATATTTCATCCTGTATTTTAATCCTTTGTATTATAAGTTTTCAGATTTGTGCTATACACTAATACAAAATGATATAGATGATATAATGAACTCATATATCTTGATCCCAGACATTCAACACTATTAGACTATCTCATTCTTCTGCTTTTTTTCTCTTTTAAATGTTCATTACTTTAAAGATGTAACATCACACTACTGCACTTTACACTGCTAATGTGCAGTACTCCAAAAATGAAACTTTCTATATAATTATTTTAAAAGTTATCAGGATAGCTTTAATGTTACCTAACCGTAGATTATATTACTATATGTCTTATTGGTTCAAAAATTTTATTTTCCAGGCTGTTGAAGTCTGGATCCAAACAATGTTCATATCTTGCTCTCATCATTTTGCTTTTATCTTGAGTTCCCTTCTGTCTAGAATGGTGAATTTTTATTTGTACGTTTTGCTGTGCAGAAGCTTCCCTTCCTTGTAGCAAGCTGATACATGCCCAGAATATACCCCAAATCCTGAAATTGCCAATCCCCTCCCTCACTCTATGTCTAGCTTCCTCTCCATGTGAGAAGGATCTGCCTTCTTGTCTCATATTGTCTTTCCTTTTGCTCTCTGAATTATTTATCTTTTGGATTCCTCATATGACAGATACCATATGACATCCAAGCTTGCGTATCTGATCGATTTCATTTAACCTTTTTGAATGCAATCATTCCAATGACTCATTGCAATTTAAGTCAGTTGTCTAATGGAATCGCTGCTTTGTGAAGCAAGGCTGTGTTCTAACTGGATTCAATGGTCTGCCGTGAATACCTTATAGGACTAAGCAGTATTAAGTCAGGAGACACAGGGAGCTTGTGATCGCTGATTTAGTGATGTTGGAAATGATCAGTGATACAGGTTTTGCCACGCTGGCCCTGCCACTTTGAATTTCCTCATTAAACTTTTCACACAACAGCTTCAAGTATCTTTTCATTAGTTGTTTCCTTTTCAGGTTTTTTTTTTTCCCACAGAATTTGACAATGAGTGATTATTTGGGCTTCTATCACTCTCTGTCTGTATATTGGATGGAAATTTTCTGGAAGCAGCTAAGGTCACTAAGTGATTCTCTGCTTCAGTTTATGCTGAAGAGAGAGAATGAATGTTTAGTTTTATTCTTTTTAAATACCTATGATCACAGTAAATTTTTATTTGCCTTGGTACCCAAGTGAATTTTTCTCATTTTGTCTAACGCTTGTCATTTTTGTAATAGAATGTTAAATTTGGTTTTATAAGAGGTAGTAACATAAATAGAAAATAACCAAGACTGCTAATGAAATCATAGTGTGCAGAATTAGTCTTCCTTTCTTCTCTTTACTCTTCTTCTTTCTTGCTTGCTTACTAGGGATTGAAGCCAGTGTTTTATACATGCCAGGCAAATGGTCTACCACTGAACTACATTTCCAGCTTGGATTAGTCCTTCTTCAGTTCATGAAAAGTTGTTTGACATGATATTTTTACAGAACATAGGCAAATACTTTCATATTAGTACAAGCAATAGTTCTCAGTTAACAAAAATTCAGAACTGAATTTTAGATTACTGTCTCTTCTACTGTAACTTTAGAGATGTCACTAATTTTTGAATTTTCTGTTTTCCCTTTAAGACCAGTGTGATGTCCACATTTCAGTAATTTTCAGAAAATGTGTTTCTCTTCCTCCATCCATTGCCTTCTTTCATAGAGCTTGAATTGGGGTAAACAACAAATACTTATCAATCACCTTTGCTTAGCAAAGAGTTAATACAGATAATAAAACACTGGTGAAATAGTGATTTTTTTCTTGATATTGTATTAATTGATATCTTATTATGTAGATAAAATGAAGATATAATATTCTGTAATACAAAAAAACTTATCTAAAAGATAAATGGGTCAAGTTTATATGACATAGAAATTATGAAAACAATTACCAACAATTCACTGAATAAGACCTACTTAGGCTACACTCAGTAAAGGCCATGTATCAATATATCTAAAAAAACAAAGAAGATGCATTCTGGGTACATTCCACAGGGGATGATCTGTAATATATGTGAAGAGTCTAATTGAGACATAAACACAGTACACACACAAAGGAGAGGTGGGGTTACAAATGTTTTAGGTCATAAGAACTTATTCTCATTAGTTGTCCATATTAAAATTTGGAAGATAATCTATAATAAAATGTCCCAGTAACTTGTGCAAAGATACTCAGTAAGTTAATGCAAAAAAGGTAGAAATTTGTGATAAAACTTTAATATTCAATTAAGCTATAGATAGACATGTGCCTAAGAAAACCTCTGATTGAAAGTACTTCACTTAAAAATTCTCCATGTATATGTGCATAAAAGAAAAGAAAGTATAAAATGAAATATAAAGAATGTACTATGAAATGAAATTAACACAGTATATCATGTCATCTGGCTAAACGGGCTTGCCATTTGCATATTTTAGAGTTTTTTAATGGAAAAAACAGTCATATAATTATTGCAGTCACTCTCTTTCATTCACTCAGAAATGCATGAAATACCTTTTTCTCAGTTATAATTCCAAACATTCTGAAAAAAAAATTAATGAGATAGAACTCCTTCCTTTGTGTTCGCTGAAGAATGGTGCATGAGACTGTGTACCACGTCAAGTGTTAGAAATACGGAAGATGCTCTGGGATGACTGGGAGAGGAGGAGGTATCTATTACATGGGAGACAGCTTCTTAAGAGCAGCACTGTTTTCTGTGAAATAGCTTCAGATTTTTATGTTGAACACTTGAGTACAAGCCCCGAGCTGAAGCAAGCCACCGTGGCCATTTAGAATCAGAGAACTGAGCACACTTACACAGGCAGAAAATTAGAACCAGCATGCTCTGCGGGTGGTGCGCAGCCCTGTGCAGCTGCCATGGAAGGTGCATGGGGGGAGATGACAGGAAGGAGATGCTGTGTGATACTGGATGAAGAGGGGAGTCAACTTCTGAGCTCGGGCCTCTAAACTCCAGTGTCCATGTAAGGCTTTGCTGTGCTGTGTAGTCCCACGTCCTGCACTTTGTCAGGGACAGCACAAAGGCTGATAGAAACCATCAGCAGAGAAGTAAGTTTGCACAGGATTCACTGAGTTGATGCAGTGTGACCATGTAGCAAAGTGACAAGAATGCCCCAAACTGTGTGACATGTCTGAACTTCTTTCTTTCTTTTCCTTCTTTCTTTCTTGCTTTCTTGCCTGCTTGCTTTTAATTGATTTTATTGAGAAAGAAATAGCAATGAGACAGTTTCAAACAGGTTAGTAGGAGAGTTACAACAATTAATATACTGTATATTGTTGTCTTCATAGTGGTTATTTATAGTACAAAATGCAGACATGATATCCTGTCCTAACACTATTAGTACAAATCATTCTTCTTATTGAATTAAGAGAAAGTAGCTGTATATCTATCGCTGAGCTATTTGGCCTTTCTTTCTTTCTTTCTTTCTTTCTTTCTTTCTTTCTTTCTTTCTTTCTTTCTTTCTTTCTTTCTTTCTTTCTTCCTTCCTTCCTTCCTTCCTTCCTTTCTTTTTTTTGTGACTGGCTCAGCCCACCCTAGGGGCAGGGTTGGTATCTAAGCATGGTCCCTGTGAGCTTACCTCAGCTTGCCTACACAGGTGCTCTAGACCTCTGAGCTATCTTGCCAGCAGGTCACATATTTTGTTCAAGTTTTATAGAAAAATTACACAAAATTTGGAGAATTTGAAAATCTTAGTCTTTTTCAAAGCAATCAACACTTTGTAGGAAAAATAGTTAAAAATAAGGTTTCTTAAAATTTTTTGACAATGTGATAATTCAACTATCATTTACTTCCTGACAATATTTGATGAAAAAGCACCTTCCCTGCAATGATGATTGCAGCTTTCCTCAGAAACAGCTTGATGCTTCCTATTCTGTTTCTTCATTCAAAAAAAAAAAGAAAACAAAGCTTCAAAGTTGTATTACATCTTTGAGAAAATCCAAAGCATCAAATAAATCTCAGCCTTGGCCTTGCATGAGTTTCCTTCACAACTGATAAAATTTGACACTGAGGCCTCTGTGGATTATAGTGTGTGTGTGTGTGTGTGTGTGTGTGTGTGTGTGCGTGCACGCATGTGCATATGTGTGTGTGATATTTCTCTTGCTTTCTTTTTCCACTGGCCACTTTCTCTGTGTCTTTCTGCTGTTTTTCAAGAATCTCACAAGTACAGTCTGTAGTTATTAGTTAAGATCAGTTTTCAAATATGCCAGCAACTTTTGGGAGTTTTTTTTTTTACTACATTGTTAAATATTTTGGCTATTGAATGTTTTGTACAGGATCAGTCTGGGGCCAGGGAGGTAGCTTGCCAGGCTAAGTACGTGCCTGGCAAGCACAATGACCCAGGTTCAATCCTTGCCAGCCCTGGAACCCCAAGTGTGCCTTGCTAGCCATTGAAACCAGGCATGGTGGTGCACACATGTAACCCCTGCACTGGGGAGGGAAAGACAGGAGGATCACTAGGAGTCCAAGATGCGTAGCAAGACCCTGTACAAATAAATAAATAAATAAATGTTTTTAAAAATACTAAAGAAATGATCCATCTGCTTTCTCAACATACGTATGATAGATGAATGTGACATAGTGCTATAAAATTATCCAATCAGAAACTTTGATGAACCTTGATTCAATTAACTAAATCCTATGAATAAAGGACAGAAGTAGGGTGAGTCGATCAACATTATTTTCTTTAGCCAATCTAATAAAAGATAAATGCAGAAGTGGAATTTTACATATTAATAAGAAATAGATTCCCAAAGTGAATTATTTATCAAACTGGAGTTAGCCATTTGTGGTTTTTAAACAAGTGTGCTTATCTAACTCTTGCACAGGATAGCCTTCCATCAAGTATGTGACGTGTAGCTTTGCTGATAGCACCTGGAAGGAATCATGTCCTCTGCCTGTGATATTTCTTGCCAACTACAAACTTGAGCTGTGCAAACATAGTTCATGGAAACCTAGAGCTGTGGTTTTTAGATTGCCATAATTTGGGGTCTGCAGTAGGCAAAGTTATTGAAAGTTAATTTGAACTTTATTTTTATTAAATACAAATTTCATGTGGTAGCAAATCATCACAGATTTTGCAAGCAAGTAGGTCTTTTTGGGAGGTCCAGTGATGTGTTATGGGCAGATAGAGTTTGTATATGTAAGCCAGCATAATTACTTTGTGAAATATAAAGCAATACTGAAATTATGGTGTTATTAATATAGAACTATGAATTTGCTAAAACACTTCAGATGCTTCCTAAATTCTTAAAATTCCAATTCAATTTGAATGCAATCATTATCAAACAAGAGTTAATGTACCTTTTTATAACATGTCTCAAAGTAAGTCATTAATTTTTCCCTTTTGCTGTCTCCATTTGCATTTTAACAGGTTAATTAAGATGTAAGTGCACTTTACATAGATTACCTCATAAATCCTTGAAAAAAAATCTCAAGAATTTTCCACTTAATATGAAAATCTGAAAATACAGACTTTTTAATAACATGAAAAAGCCATGTTAGCATACTATGAATTTTCAAGAAGACTTCTTTTATCCTTACAGTGAGTTTTCTTTTTTAATAGTGTAAAATCAGAGACTATCAGAAAGAAATAAAGTGATGCACAGATTGGTTGTGTATGTCAACCAGGTACAAGCATTTGGCAAGTGGGTTATTGCCAGGAAAAAGGGAATGCTCTGCTTCCCTTTAGGATTTTATATTTTCTTAAGAGGGTTGGTTTAAAAACTCTCTCATCAGCATCATTGCAATTACTTATTTATGTTGGCCATTTTCCATTTTGTTGATGGTGTTTTAGTGAAAGCATATATTAAAAAACTGGTTCTGGTTTTTTTTTTTGTTTTTTTTTTGGTTTTTTTTTTTTTTTTTGCCTGAGAGAATCAGAGCTAGTTACACACCTCTGAAATGTAGTTTTCTCATTAGTGAGGATGGGAAATCACATTTATTCCGTGTATTTTTACAAAAATCATGCTGGACATGTTGGAGGACACCTGTAATCCCAGCACTTGGAGGATGAGATGGGAGGATTGCTGTAATTTGAGGCCAGCTTGGGGTACACTTGAGCTCAAGGAAAACCTGAATAACACCAGCAAGACTCTTGTCTCAAAAAGCGAAAGCATTCATGAAGAAAGACTCCCATCCAAGTACTAACCAGGCCCAACCCTGCTCAGCTTCTGAGATCAGGCACATTGTGTCATATGGCCTTAGACTGAAGAAGGAGAAAAAGGAGGAGGACAAGGAGGAAGAGGAGGAGGAGAAGCAGGAGGGGGAGGAAGAAGAGAAGGAGGGAAGGAGGCAGAATAGGAAGAGGAATAGGAAAAGGAGGAGCAGAACAAATGTACCTGTAGGTGCCTAACTACCTGTCACATGGTTGGCACTCAGTACATAGTGTATTTTTAAAATAAAATATGAATGTTTCATATTTTAATATATGCTTATAATAGATACATTGACACTAATTCTCTCAGAGTGTTTTCTCTTGCTTGAAATGCATTTGTCTCATTGTTCTTGATGCTTTCAAAGCAGTTTTGAGAGTCCTCTTGCTTTAGTGTCTATAGGTCCTCTGTCATGGCTGCCTCAGTGTCCTGAATCAATTCAAAGTATTTACCTTGCAGGGTCACATAGCCTTTGGACATGAAGGCACATCATGCCAGACTTGGCAAATCAGGTGGAGGAGGGCACAGCACAGTAGTTAAATTTTATGAAGATTCCCTCACCAAAGGTCATGTGGACATACAGTATATATTACAGTGGAGAATGATTTTGCCAATTCCTCAGGCCATTTTCTCTGCACATCAACTCTTAAGTTTAATAAATCTTTAGAATATTCAGTGTTCACTGTAATCTTCCTGAGAAAATTGAGCTCAAACAATTCCACCAAGGTCAACAGATACACATCAATATCATCTTGAGGATGGCTCTTAACTCACATGCTTTTTATGTGTTTGATGAACTGGGGGAATTCTCACTGAGAGCTTTGAATCTTGGTTTCAGAAACCTAACTGTCAGGCTGAGTTGTACCTGCTGCGGTGACCTTTCTTAAAAGGCTGAATTCTGCAGCAACAACTTTGTGTAACTCAAATGAAACTGACAGCATTTCATGTTAATGTGTTGTTTGAGATCTGTGATACACAGCACACTTTAAAAAAGACAGGATCAATGAAACAGAAGATAAAAAGAAACAACCCCAAACATTTACATTTTTGATCTTTGACAAAAATGCTAAGAAAATAGGCTGGAGGAAAGATAGCTTCTCTCAAACAGTTCTGCAAAAACAGGTTGTTCACTTGCAGAAGGTTGAATCCAGACCCCTATCTTTCACCAAAGATACTAAGCTAAAACCAAAATAGCTTGAAGAACCAAATGTAAAAGTAGAAACAACCTAGTGGAAGACATACTAGTTAAACTTTTGAAGTTATAGTTGTAGGCAAGGAATTTCTAAACTGTACTTCAGTTGTGTAGGGTCATGCCAAAAATCAACAAATGGTATCAGAGCAAATTAAATAGTCTCCACACTGCAAAAGAAACAACAAATAGAGTAAGCCTACAGGATGGGAATAAATTTTTCCCAGCTGCAACTCATAGGCCTTATATCTAGAATATATATAAGAGTCAAATAGATCTCTCTAGATCAAAGCAATAAATAAAAAACAGGTGAATGACACATCACAAAATAATACAAATGGCCAATAAACACATGAAGAAACATTCAACATCTTTGGCTATTAGAAAAATATAAATTAAAACACCAAAGTCCTATTTCTCCCCAGAAGTGGCTGTCATTAACAAATCAACTAATAAAAGCTGATGAGGCCAAAGGACATAGGAACCTTTCATACTGTCAGGACACTGTTGGTGTAATGTAAAGTAGCACAGTGCAACTACTTTGGAAATACACATGGATGTTCCTCAACAAACTGACACTAGGAATTCTATTTAAATTAGTCATTCCCTTTCTAGGTATCTTCTCAAAGAGTCAGAAAATCTCATTAGAGCAATATATGCTTGCCTGTGTTCGTAGCAGTGTCGCTCACAATAGCTCGATGTTGGAAACAGGCCATAGGACCAGCAACAGAAGGATAGATTTTAAACTGATGAATGTATTTACATATGGCAGAACACTGCTCTGCCATAAAGGAGGATGAACTTAAGTCATTTGCAGAGAGATGCATCCACCTTGAGACTATAATATTAAGTGAAATAAAGCAGACACACAAGCTTAAATATTGTATGATCTCTTTAAATGAGAAACCCAGAGTATAAAGACCAAACTTAAAAGAGATCATGGAAAATAGGGAGAGAGATCTTTCTCAAATGAAATGATCAAGAAATGGAGGGAGGAAGGAGGGAAAGGGGGAAGAGAAGGGAAAAAGAAACTAAGATGTGCTACATACACATACCAATCCCCTACAAGGAGAATATACATTGTGGACCACAAATGCATTCTAAAAATAAAACAAAAAAATTACATCTCCTTTTAACCTGAGCTCACAACCACCTGAATGGACTAAGTTGGGAGTTCCTACCCACGGTTGCTAAGGTTGGATGCGCCATGGCTCTTATTAAAGATCCTTGCCTTCCCATTGGATGGCACTTGGCAGCAGCACTGGTATTGTTTGGTCATGCCTGGTGCTGGCTTCTATTTCTTCTGTATGATCCTTAGACCATTCTCCTTGCTACAGTGTGTGGTACTGGGGTTTCTCAGGGAAGGATTTTAACAACTCTTCCATCAAGTAATCTTCAGGTCACATCATAAAATTTGAGAAAGACATAACTTTAAAGTTTTAAGATTGTGTATGTGGCACAAAAACCTTTATGACCTTGCCCAAATGCCTGATTAATAAAAAGCCACTGCTTAAGGGTAAGATTCAGCAGAAGAGTTGGATAAAGCTGGTTTTTGGGAATTTGGGCTAGAACTCAATGAAAAACTATGAAATGAGCAGGTGACATAGTTCCTCAAAGCCTGTCTTCTTATTAGAAAAGTGGAAATTTTCATGTTGCACAATGTCATAAGGACCAAAAAATGAGGTATTTTAAGGAAGTAAATAAATGATTTTTTTTCTGTCTTGTTTAGTTCATAAATAATTTGTAGAAATTTGCTTATTTCATGAACCATACCACAGTAGCTAAAATCACAATGCATATTGAACCCAAGCCTGACTCTGGATGAATGCTGGGCTGAGTCATAGAGTAGTAGTCACCCAACTCCATCAACAGAGCTCACCCAAGCCATGCACAATGACACAGCACACACTGCCCATTCTGTCATCTGAAAAATTCAAGTAGGAGAGAGAAATCAAGTTTGAAGTGACCCTTGGGGGTAATGAGAATGATAAATGATTTGACAGTAAAAGGAAGGCATCTCAATATGATAAAAAGTACTGTATTTGTAGAGGAGTAGTTCACTTCAACCTCAGCAACAGTATTTTGCACAAGTAAGACCTACCAGCACTATATTGGACTCTAGAGACAGAAAGAATTGGTAATACAAGAGTTCTACATCAAGCACAGATAAATGCTTTTCTGATTGGTGGCTACTTATCACATTTTGAGCACATAAAATAAACAACTGTATTTGGTATTTATTGGGCACACATTATAAAGAAGTTCTGCACTAAGCTTTTCATGTGTTATATTATTTAATCTGCCATTTTTATTTCTGTAGAATTTTTGCATTTAATAGATAATAGATTCAGTAATAGCTTACTTTGAGTTACATAGCCAGTAGTGACATGAACCAAGATTTGCATTTAAATATTGTATTTCTAATATCTACCCTACAAAAGTGTGTTAAAATATGTGTGATTTTTCATTTAGGAATTACATTTTGATGAATAGACAATTTGGCATAAATATAAGCCATGTTATTTCATATTTTATATGGTTCTGACTACATATACTTTTTAGTGACCATCCTAAAACATCAAATTCTTTCTTTCTCTCTCTCTCTCTCTCTCTCTCTCTCTCTCTGTCTCTCTCCTTCTTTCTTTCTTTCTTTCTTTCTTTCTTTCTTTCTTTCTTTCTTTCTTTCTTTGTATTTTAGAGAAGGATCTACAGCACATTCAGGGTCTCACTACTAGATTGGACTCATAGTGATTCACATATTTACAGCCTCCTAAGAGCTGGGACTACAGGTGTGTACCACCATTCCCAGTCTTAGTTGCCATCTCAGCATGCTCTGGGGGTTAGGGTCAGCATAGCAGACCCAGGGATTTGAACCCCCAGCTGCTGCACTTGCTTGCAGGTGCTTTAATCCACTGAACTATTTGGCTGGCCCTGAATTCCTTATTAAAATAATATTTACATAGAAAACTATGACAAGTAGGCAAACATAGAATACATCATGTTTAATAGCAATTGCAAGAAAAATTATAAATATGTCAAACAGGAAGTTGTGGCATACTGAAAAAATGAAAACAGGATCTTTTAGAAAAGCAGATGAAATAGTCTGTATTGCATTACATGAATATTGTTCATCAAATATGTATCACTGAAAATGATAAAAGCCAAGTGTGGCAGTGGGAACACTGGGCAGTTATTGCTCAGGATTGTTTTTGAAGTCACTAGTTGCATAGGCTGTGACACTACAATAAAAACCACAAAGCAGCATTGAAGATATTGGACATAGAAAGTAAATTACCTGCCAGACTCTCAGATCTTGTCGTTTCCATTTGTATTAACCAAGAAAAACAGATACAGCATGAGTATAAATAAAAAGATTCATGGATCTGTTACTAACTCCAACCAAAGCTTTTAAGAGTATTAATAAGGATACAACAGAAACAATAAAAAAGTTACAGAAACTTTGAACAATTATTCAGTGTCTAAATAGACCTCATCAAACTTCAATGATTAACTAATTCCATTGTACTACTATTTTTTTATAAATAACATTTGGCTGAACACATGCACTAGTATATTGCCCAGGGCTACTTTCATGATACAGTGGTGGAATGAGGATTTGCTACAGAGCCCACATTACTGGAAAAGCCTGAAACAGTTACTGCCTCTACCTTTTTTAAAAAAAAAATAATTTTTTTGAGAAACAAATAGCAATGAAACAGTTTCAAAACTAATTAGTAGGACAGTTTCAAAAATCAATATATTGCATATTGTTGTCTTCATAGTGGTTATTCATAGCACAAGAGGCAGACATGATATCCTGTCCAAACACTATTAGAATAAATCTTTCTATTCATTGAATTCAGAGAAAGTAGCTTTATATCTATCCTATTTTGTATATACACATACAAAATTGTCCTTTCTTTGTATCCTTTTTTTTTTGTTTATTTTTGTCAGAGATAGGTATTCTATTGTCATTTAAATATTGTAGGTGTATGAATTCAGCAAAATATTCCAATATAGTCAAGTAGTCCATAATAATAGTGGGTTATGTGTAGGACTTGCCAGAAGTTGTTGACTTGAGCCTTTTACATCTGGGGTTGGGGCTGAGGCAGGAGGAATTCAAGGCCAGTCCAAGATATGTAGTGAGACATGAGACCCTGTAGTACATAAATTCTATGTAGTCACATATCCATGTCAGATATGTGACTGCCACACCAGACCTGGCAGACTATGTGTCTTCCACATAGAACTGCAGAAAGAAAAGTTAAAAAATAATCAGAGATGAAATCTCAGTTTTGTTCTTTGTGAGATTTGTGGAAATATATACATATATAGGTTGTAGTTTTTAATGAGTTACTACAGAACAGGACCAAATCCTTGCTTGGATTATTATGTATTGTTTCTGTGGCATTCAGTAAAGCCATCCAATTGTGGGGCAGAGACTGTCCTATATGGCAGAGCAGGATCAGTGTGTTTGCAGGCATCATGCCACCCCTGCTCGCTGCTCCATTAATACCCACTGAATGTACTGTCCTGTGAAATGACCATGTCTCTGTCCCTGGGTAGTTGGTAGAGCTATTTTCTCAAACAGCCTAGAAAGAATTTATTACCTTAGAGTGACCACTGACTTTCCTGGGGCTTAATTTCAGAGGCCTTACAGTGGAGAATGGGGATCACTTTCATCTTCTTATTAACTGGCACGACAAAGAAAATGAAGGCCAGGAAACTGCTGTCACATTCTAATGGAAAGGGAAGTCTATTATCAGCTCCAGCTACAGGAAAGCCTGAGACCTGCTGCCTGATGGAGGAAGAAGGCATGAAAACAAGTGCCCTGTCTGAGCTCGGTGTCATCAGCAAGTGGCTTCAAACAACGCCAAATTTTTCTTTTTATATTAATTTTATTGAGAAACAAATAGCAATGAGACAGTTTCAAAACCAAGTAGTAGGACAATTTCAATAATTAGTACCTTGCATATTGTTGTCTTCATAGTGGTTATTCATAGTACAAGATGTAGACATGAACCTGTCCCAAAACTGTTAGAACAAATCTTTCTTCTCATTGAATTAAGAGAAAGTAGCTATACATCTATCCTAACTACTTTTTATATACAGATTAAAAATGGTACTTCATTTCTATTCCTTTTTTTGTTTAGTTTTATCAGAGATGGGTATTCTCTTGCCATTTAAATATTGTAGGTGTGTGAATTCAGCTAAATAGTCCAATATCATCCAGTAGTCCATAATAGTAGTGGGTTATCTGTAGAAATGGCAGTGTCAGAAGTTGTTGACTTGAACCTTTTGCATCTGGGCCTATTGATGTGGCTTTACATTTTATACCTCATTTATATTTTTATGCTTCTCTGCTCAATGTTTAAGACCAAGATAAAGCAAGACCTATATAAGAAGAAATATAATTTTTGTATTTGACAAGGTCAGGCAAATCCCCTCGGGATTTACCCCGAAACCTTGTACTGCAGTTTGTAGATCCTTTATCAGTGTCAGCCATATGGCTGAGTCACAGCCATTGCTTGACCAATTTACTCTCCATGAAAGCCTGAAAGAATGTTTTCTCTCCATGTGACTCTCCTTAGGCACACTCTACGTCATTGATCACTTTCCTCTGTGGCCCCATAATCTCCTTGATCAGAAAATTTGGGACACCACTGAGCTACAGGATGTTACAGGATAGGTTCTTCTATGACCTGAGTCCTCACTGACCTTGAAAGGCTGGGCCAAGATGTTGGCTTTCCTTGCAGGCCTTCTTTTTCTCTGATTTTTGGTCTGCAAACTTAGGTTGTTAACTCTCCATAACAGAAGCTTGTTATTACCCGTTGAGTTTAACCTCACTATTTGTCTGAACATCAAACATCTTAGGCATAACACGGAACAGGTATTTTTCATCAAGTATTGATATGTTAAACTTTAGATCCCTACAGAATGTGAGGGAAAAAAGAAGAAAAAAAATTTTTAAAATAAGAATAAACAATTACATATGTTTACACAGAAATTTAGAAATCTAACCATATACAGCATTTTGGCAGGACAATCCTGTCACTTTTTTTTTTGCCTCTTGTTTTCATTTATTACCCTTTTTTATACTAGGGTCATGCTTGGAATGCCTATCATTCAGGTCTTCTAAATAAGTATTGCTTGCCATGTCATATCAATTACTGCTATACTGTCTCTCAAGCAAATGTTTGTCTAAAAACAATGTCAAATCTTAATGGAGGATGAATTTAATACCATGCCACAGTCAGCCATTATCAAGGCCACTGTAGAGAGGCCTCAACAGAAATGACCTAGAAGGTGTGTGAGAGAGGTTAAATGATGGAGAGTGGAAGGTCAGCTAAGATATGGAGCAGCTCTTTGTAGATGAGAGAGTATTATAAAAATGCTAGCAATTGTCCTTGGTAATATTATGAAAGTTTTATTGTAGTAATCTTTAGAATATCTTTTATCTCATTTTTATCTCTTTCTAAATAGAAAGGCAATGCTCTTAATTCTTCAGTGTAGGCAATTTGTAGAAAGTCACTACTAACACAACCTCCTTCCATATTTAAAAAATTGGGAAAGATCTGTGTTTCTGCTTAATTTCCAATGTTTTTTTTTTTTAAATGATCTATCATTTGAGTAGGTTAGAAAATATTTTTATTCATTTTCACTAATAATTATTGATACCATTTAAATGAAAAACACATATTTAAGACATTGAGGTGTTACTGCATCAAATTTAATTTCTGACTCATTACTGTCATCATTCTGTGTAGCCACGCAATTCTCACTCTGCCCCCTCCACATTAACCATGCAGTATGTCATTCACCAGCAGATGATTCCTGCCCACCTGCTACATGCACCACATATGTGGGCCTTTGGGACACAGTTTTGCCATTGTCCTTGGATGTGAAATAAGTGACTCCCCTAGGAAGTCTGACCTGAGCTGGCTGCAGTGGGGAGAGGGAAACGCTGCAGTCAGAACTGGTGACAACGCAATCTCGTGCCTTGGGCAGCATTGACTCCATTGCTCAGAAGGTTTAGTGCCAAATGGGAGCAATAGTGCGAGCCTGGTGTGTTGATGTGCAGTGCAGCAGGAACTTCCTGCTGCTTTCTTTACCTCTCTGTTGTCCACTCTATGCATGTTGCAGGGGCTGTCTTTCCAGAAATAGCATCCAAACAGTGACATCTCTGCTAGCAGTTTCTCAGTGGCTTTCTCTCAGTCTCAGGGAAAACAATGTAAAATTCTTCCCTGGACCTCTGAGCCCCTGACCCATCATGGCTCCCCTCTGTCTCAGCTTCCACCATATCTCCACCCTCCATTGGGTCCATCTCTCCAGTCTTGGCAGCTGGCCTGCTTCTCCTTGACCAATCAAGGCAAGACCATTTCCCCAGCAGTCCTCAGGCTTTCTGGCCATTGCTCTGTGCAGGCTGGGATGTGCCCTCCAACTATCCCTGTGACCACTCCCTTGCATCATTTGTTCTTTTCCTGAAATGTCACCTCCTGAGAAATACTTTTTCTGATCCTGTTATCTAAATTTATCCCTTCCTATTTCCTACTGTGGCATGATCTGTTCTTCTTTACCCTACGTGAGTTTTCTCCACAGTAGTTATTGATAAGGACAATTTTAATAAAAATAATAATATCATTTACTAATAGTGTTTACCAATTTCCAAACTCTCTTCAGGCTCTTTTAACTGTTCACTCAGTTAATCTTCAGTATAATGCAAAGCACTAGGTAAGTTTTGCAAGATGTAATTTATAGCAAGAGAATCGGGCACCACGCAGTTATATAACTTATATGGCACCTGGACATTAAGGAGTAAAGTAAGAATTCAAAGTCAGATTATTTTATTTAAATACCATGTCCTGTACAGCACTGATCCACAGCCTTTCAGGTTGGGTGTGTGCTACACAATTTTGAAAAAAAAAAAAAAAACTGGTCACTGTTTTCTTGCTAGCAGGTAAGCTGCACAACATATTCTGCCTCTAAGGAGCTGAAAATACTAACTGACATACAGTGTGTGCTCAGTAAATATTTGGGAGTATGCAACTGCACTTAGTTTGGTGTGCAGCAAACACTGTATTGATGATGTGCATGTGTGGTAATACTATTTTGTTGCTTTGGAAATGGGCATATGGAAATGGAAATAACTGGCCCTAGAAAAAGTATTGAGTCTGAAGTATTGATTTGAAGTGATTTTACTATTTTCTTTCAATTTCCTTTAGCCTCTGACTCAAGGAACAGGCTTCTATTGTCCTGCTCCTGTCCTCACTGCCAGCTCTTCAGGGTCTGCATGATCCCTATCTTTGGAGGATCGGGCAGGAATTCTGCCCCTGGAGGGATCCACCACTGAGTAGCAGCTTGGCCAAACCCTAATTGTACAGGCTCCTGTGCAACCTCATTCAGAAATAATGTCCCCTGTTATTTACTGTGCAATAACTTATCCTTGGACATTGCACATGACGCTGTGTAATTATGGTGAAAATCATGTTGCTTCTTCAGGGTGCTTCTGGCCTTCTGATTCTCCATATGAGTTTTACATTTCTGTGAGAAATGTGGGGGCTCCAAGAAGGAAGCTCTTGGTGTCTTTGCTTCTGTTTCATCGTCTGCCTCCTCCTGTGCCCCAGTTAAGCTGGTGATCCCAAAGCAAACCTTCGTTCATGGGGTTCAATGAAGAAAGGTTCATTCAGGGTTCTGTAACAAAGTACCATAACCCAGGTAGCTGACAAATAGCACAAGTTTATTTCTTAGGGTTGTCTGGGCCGGAAGTCTGCGTTCAAGGCACTGACAGATTCGGCAACTTGTGAGGGGCCACTAGTAGATATAGATGGCACCTTCTGCCCTGGCTTCCCATGAGAGAAGGAGCAGGGCAGCTAATGGATCTACTTCACTGTAGCTAGCACTTCAAAGGCCTTGCCGTCAAACACCCTCTTGTGTTTTAAAATTCAACATATGGATTTGGTGGAGGGCAGAGAACAAAACATCGCACCCCTGCCAATAGTCTGTGTCTTCTGTTTCTACAGTCTCTTTTCCTCTTTTCTGGTCTGCCATCATTTCCTTGTGATTTGGCTCCTTTACTGGTCCTTCAGATCCTACTCGACTATCACCACTTCCAAGAAGCTTCCAAGCTCGCTGCCGTCAGTAGCTCTCGCTAAGGCTTGTAGCGTGTATGTGATCATGCTTGCTATAGACAGCAGTGGTGTGAACCGTAATAGAGCATGTGTGTGGACCACTCAATCTCACAAGACTCTCTCTTCCATTGGGCACAGTTCATGCCTGTTGTACAGTAGCCACAAGTTGTCACCCAGAGGTAAGGCAAATAAAGCAACACCTGACTCACACTAACGTACTAGCCCAGCTGTATGACCACAGGCTTCAGTGAAGTGGGCAGACCAGAGCTCTTCAGGGAGTCCCAGCCAGGCACATGCTGTGGGTCTGGAGGCTGCACGAGGCCACCAGGGTGAGTGGCAGGATACAGTGTCATAGAAGTGGGCTTGCAGTAGATCCAAGACCTGGGTCTCAATTTATGACTCTTTTCCTTCTAAAAACAACACTTCTGATATGTTCACACAAAGTAGTTTTTCATAGTTTATTCACCTTAATTAAAAGTCTTATGTAATCATTCTTTCATTCCTTATTTCAAGAAGAAAATTCTTAGAGAAAAAAACATATGTTTTTCTCAAAATTAAGGAATTTAATGTAAATGCAGAATAAATGTAAAAAGACCAATATGCAATTGTTTGAGTATAAACTTTCTAATGTAATTTAATTCCTAAAGGGTTATCAGTAAATAGTCTAATACACCCTTATGGTTCACTTGTTTTACAAATATTTACTAAACATCTAGAATACAGTGGGTAGGGAGTTAGCTATAAAAATCTTCCATTCAATGTATTTCTATATTTTGGATTTTATTTGAGACCATTATATTTTACTCAGATATTTTAAAAATGTTTATATTTAAATAGTTTAAGAGAAGAATTGACTTAGCTAGAAACTTCATTCATTCAAAAATTTACATGGGGGCCAGCAAGATAGCTCAAAAGACTATGTGCTTACTTTAGCAAGTGCTGGGATTGGGGATGGATCACCAGAACAGCATGCCTCACCAGTCCTTCCCCTGGTTGCACTGAGCCAGCAACTGAGACTGGGCATGGTAGTGCATGCCTGTAATCCCAGCTCTAGGGAGGCTGAAAATAGGAGGATCACTATGAGTCCAAGCTGTGCAGTGAGACCCTGTACCAAATGCATAGATGTTAAAAAAATCTACTTAGAACTTATATTGTGCTATAACAAGCCAGACAGAAGTTCTGCCCCTCTAGAAATTATATTTGAAAACTTAATTATTTGGCTAGGATTGTGATAATACAAGAAAAAGGTAGGACAAATGCTAAAGGAACTGATAATAAGCTTCTGATTGACCAAGAAGGCAAGGAAGATCTAATAAAAGTTAAATCTGAGAGTGAAAGTCTAGTGGGAGTTTGACAGATAAACTGAATGATGAAATTTATGACAGAAAAATCTGTTACATGAGTCATATGAACTCACACCACACTTCAAGGATCTGAGATTTTACTCAAAAAAGTAACAATTGTCTTTGGAGAGTTATTAAGGAGATTTACGTTTCATAAAACTGTGGATGTTTTGTGGAGATGGGCTTGGTGGAGAGGTAAATCACATGCTCTGGAGAGGAAGGATTACGATTTATAGGAGAGCAGTTCATGGATTTTCGTGAGTTGTAAAGGCCACGTATATGAAGTAATAGGTTTCTGCTGCTCTTTCTTCCTCCCTTTCTGTCTCCCTTCCTTCTCTTGTTTTTCTTTCATCTCTTTCTTCTTTGCCACCTTCAAGTATCCTAACAGCATGTGGAATGGAGAGGGAAGGAAGATTAAGTAGAAGATAGCAAAAAAGTTGAAAGCTGCAATTATGACTTGAACTAAGGTGAGGATATTAGAGATAGAAAGACATAGATTAAAGTGAAGAATAGATTGGAGTCAGATGTGCAAGGACATGGTGGTGGATGCATGTGTAGCATAGCAGGAAGAAGTTGTCAGAGTTCTCATTCACTCACTGAGACAGAGGAAAGTGGAAAAAGACCACATTTAGGAGGAAGAATGTGAGTTCCCTCTCAAATAGTTGAGGGGCCAGATATGTCTGAGTTTTTCATATTGTGTTGGTAAAGATATAAGAAAACCATCTATTAAATTTAGTTGAAAAGGAACTGAAAATCTCCAAAAACTTCCAGACAAATGGATAAGGGGAGCCTGAGTGTAGAATGCAGACAACTGTGTTGGACATCTTTTGTGCAAGTGTGAACAGAAGGAAGAAATAGTAACTAGAGACATACCATTTTTAAAATGTAGAACACAGTTGTGAGCATATTTAACTGCACATGAAAAATCTCTTCCTTAAGGGGAAAGCCTGAAACTGCCCCAGAGAGAGAGAGGGAGGAGTGCATGTTATGAGGAAAATGACAGGATCTAAAGCACCAGAGCAAAGGAATAAAACTCCACTGGCTGACTTTAAAGCATCCCTGAAATTGAGAACTTTCCAGCAACATTCAGAATACCTTCTCAGCATGGGCTGGCTGTCAGACATGCTTCAGATCTCTTGCCTCTCTCCTGCAGAAAGCCCACTGCAGTCATATGGTCAGAGGGCATATTAACCCTTTCCAGCATGTTGGGTGGGGATGTATCCAAAATCCTAGTACTGTAGAGTTATTTTAGAGCTTTTAATGGTTTGGCCCAAGTGCTGCATGTGAGGATAAAGTGAGCCAGTGACTGAAGGGGTGTGTTACAAAGCGGTGACCACTTCCCTTGCACCCCGTCCTCTGCAGAAATCATTCTGCAGCTCACCCGAACTGGAAGCATGCAGGAGATGGAATTCTGGGAAACACAGCTGAACCTGCCCTAGTTTACACACTATAATCCCTCCAAAGTAATTTCGCCACTTCACTTGGTCTCCTTGTGCAGCTTATTCCTCCTTTCATTTTCCATTTCACATAGTCATGTTCATATTGTGTACAAATGCTTGTAGATTACCTCATTTAGTCTTCTCAGCACCTTTGCCACACATATATCCTTACCCTTATTTATGTCTAAGGAAACTGCCTGTCTTCCCCAAAGTCCTAGGGCCAGAATGTGGGCCTACTTAAAATTCTGATTCAAGATTTTTCCTCTAGTGGGTTTTAAAGTAAGGAAAGGAAAACATATGTAATTCATACCACAGGAAAATGAAAAGGCCTTGCTATGGTTTAGCAAACTTTGACTAGGTTTAGACTTCCTTATCTTTATTAAAGACTTATGAATCATTGCATTTTCTCAAACGTAAAGTTTATGGGATGTTATTCCGCGGTTTAAGCACAAAAGTATCTATGAACTGTCTCAAGCAATTTGCTTGATCAGACTTCATCTGAATTTAACAATCTTACCTTTCTAGCCCGAGACACCCTATGCCAAGAGCTGTCACTACTGAAAAGTATGGCTATATTTTAATTACTATATGGGTCTAGATAGGAAGCATGGTGTCTTAGTACCACCCCTCCTCCGTCATTACTGTCTGTTCTAATTACCATTCGACCTTAAACTGCTGAGGCAAGGCCTTTTTAAGTATTCACCTCATGCCAAGAATCAGAATCACCACTTTCCTAAGATTACTGGAAAATTAATATTTCTGCTGACTACTAATTTATCAAAATTACACGTTCTGGAGAAGCACTATAAAAGTACAAACAGAACAGAGTGCTATGTTCCAGACTGTCATTTAAAATATAGCAACAAATTAAATGTTATACATTTTATAGCCTCTATGAAGTATGTACCATTAAGATTTTTAATATTAATAGTAAATGACTATTAATATGGTAAAGTAAAACACAATATAAATTAACTGCTAAATTAGGTAAATTCCACACAGAACTTATTTGCATGAACTTTATGTATGTAAGAATGTATATATACATATTCCTCCCTCATTTGAGGATATTTTAAATCATTTTAGAAATTATCATACTATGTAATAAAATAACATAAGAACAAAACTAAGGGAACTAATTAAAAATATGAGCTAGTGAGGGTTGAAGCACAGAAGTTGTGAGCAGGAATATGCACAGAATGTACGCCGCAGGAACCCGACATACGCATCTCACACCTCTGCCATCTTTGTCTCTCTGCCTGCCTGCCTGCCCTTTGGCTTCTGGCCTTAGACCTCCTTCCCACTCCCCCAGACTCTATGTCCCCACCTTCTGTAATCTCTCTTGTATTTGCTCTTTAAATTATTTGTCTGTTAGGTTTCTTATATAGCAGGAGCCATGTGACATAGAACCTAGGTGTCTGGCTTTTCCCATGATGTTATAGCCTCAAGGTTCACCCATTTTCCTACAGATGATTCCAACCTACTCTTAATGATGAACACTGCTGAGGCTCCATGTTTAGCCTGCAGCAGATTATAGGGTCTGTGAAGAGCAGACATGGAAATCAGTGCACAAGTGAAAGGCTCACTAATAACGGAGTAAATGTAAGTGGGACACGGACTGGGGTAGTCTGAAGATTGACGAGTAATCAGGAAGGCTTTGTAGAAGTCAAGCTGAAACTCCTGAAGGATAGAGCCTTAAAGGACAGAATTAACTTTGCTATTTAGCTTCAGAAATAGTATTCCAGTTTGAAAAATAACATGTAAAGACATAAACTTTTAAGGGTCTGGGGAAATACCTCAGCGGAATAAGCACTTCCCTGGCAAGCACAAGGGCCTGAGTTCAATCCCCAGTTACACCAAAAAAAAAAAAAAAAGGCATAAAAACTTTAATTCATAAAAGGGGAATATAAATGTATGATGACTACTGTGATAAACAGATGAGATAACAACTTTGGAAATAAGATTTCCTTTCCCCTTCCCCTCCTTCTGCTCTTTCCTTCATACTAAGATTACTAGACTTTCTACTAAGTGTCAGATAATAAATCTAATTTGCTGTGTAGGCCAGAAGGCTTTGATATAAATACTCAACCTTGTGGTTGAGGCACAAGAGAAATTATGGACAAGAAGTAAGCAAATAACATGACTATGTTCTAAAAACCATATTTACAAATATAGGAGAGAATTAGGATTGGCATACAAATCACATTTGTCTTTGCTCTGTCCTAGGGAAGGATTTGGAAACCTCATAATAACCAGAGAGAGAGAGAGAGAATAAAAAATAGAAAGAGAGGGAGGAAGGGAGGAAAGGAAGGAGGGAGGGAGGGAGGGGGGAAGAAGGAAGGAAGGAAAGACAAAAGAGAAAGAAAGAAAGAAAGAAAGAAAGAAAGAAAGAAAGAAAGAAAGAAAGAAAGAAAGAAAGAAAGAAAGAAAGATCTTGACAGCATCTGCACCTTCACATGTGATTTTTCTCTGTGTGTGTGTGTGTGTGTGTGTGTGTGTGTGTGTGTGTGTGTGTGTGTGTGTGGCCAGCTGACATGCCACATGGTGCCAGGGATCAAACTGCTGTCCCTGAGCTTGCCTAAACAGGCACCGTAAACTGCTGAATTATCTCACTGGTCCCCACATGTGACTCTTATTCCAGGAGGTAAGAATCTTCACATGACTCTCTTGAGACATTATTTCATCATAATCAGTCCAATTCCTCTTTAATAAACATCATTATTACAATGATGTGGCATGTTCCAAAATTTAAGAGGAGTCTGAAATTTGGGGGAGCTTAGAAATAGAGTCAATAGCATAAAAATAGCACTACAATTTACAATTGAGGCTTGAAGGTTTAGAATTTATTCATACACAACTTTTGCCTTACTCATAAATGTTATTTTCACATTCTCCAACTATGCCAGTTTCAACATTTCAGAATATCTTTCTCCTACAATTTGCTGCTGTATTTTTCCAAGGTCAGCAAAAGAAAAATTGTTCCTGCTGGTCTACACTTGGAAAGATAATCTGTGTGAAGATAAATTATTTGGCTGACATTTCTTTGCTTTAATTTCAAGAGTTTGCATTTGTAGCACTGCAAGGTACTTCACGATGCTATCAGTCCCTACAGCCAAAGTGAACTGAGACAGGGATCTCAAATATTGTACCCAGTGCATTAGGGTGGCATTGCAAAGAATTCAAAAGCAGTAAAGTGATGCTTGAACTTCCACTCATATTAAATTAGCAAAAACACTAGAATTCCATATAAATCTCTCTATAATCCAAGTTATTCTAACCATTACCTTTTATATAGTTGAAGGCATGATGAATGGGAGTACAAGCTGCATAACAATTTTGAAATTATTTTTTGATGAGAAATTTCAGCCTTCACATAATCTCTGGTGTACAGATTTGTTCAGTAAGTACTAAACTGAGCACTTCTGTTTTTTAGACAGGCAAGCTCAAGTGGAGAAGGACACTGGGGTACACCTAGCCTGGATTTGGAAAGATAAATTATTATGGTTGCATTAGAAGGGAGAGGAGGGTTTCAGTATGATGGACCTATTGCTTCTAGTGGGTTGCATCTGACTATACTTCAACTCAGCCACCTGGTAATCCTTAGAAGAAAGAATCCTAAGAGCATTCGACATTAGTTCTATTTTGTCCTAGTAGACAAGTTACAGATTTAAAAGTAATCATGGAAGGTAACAGTTATAATGATAGACAGTGTGTAACAAGAACTTGGTACATACTGGGCACTACCATAAAAGCTTTACCTAAATGAACCCACTGACTCCTTCCAAAGACTTCAAAGTGGGTACTGCTGTCACACAGAATTTAGCATCAGCAAAGATGAGAACAAGGAACTTCAGGCCAAGGCCAGACAGCCAAGCAATACTAGTAAGCTGAGGACCCGGGCAATCCGACTGCAGGATCTGCTGGCTCCATCTCTTCTCTCTCTTTTCATCTAAAAGAAGGTTCAAACTTGGCTCTGTGTCAGTGTTGCATTGTTTTTCTTCTCACACTTTGTTGGTACAAATCTCTGGTTATGCTCCACTCTGAAAGGAAAGTAGAAATCCTTGAATTGTGTTCTGTCTTTGTGAGATTGGCCAAATGATTCAATAGGTGACTTTAAAAAAAGAAGATAGGGCTGGCCAAAAAACTCAGTGGATTAAAGTACCTGTAAGCAGGTGCAGGGGCCGAGGGTTCGATCCCCAGGCCTGCCGTGCTGCCCCCCCTATCCCCAGGGCTTGCTGAGACAGCAACTGAGACTGGGCATGGTGGTGCACGCCTGTAATCCCAGCTCTTAGGAGGCTGTAAACAGGCAGATCATTACAAGTCCGATCTAGTAGTGAGACCCTAAGGACCCTATAGACACTTCCCTAAAATACAAATAATAATAATGATAATAATAAATAAAAATAAAAGGAGATAATTAAATAACATTGAGCACAAACAATATACTGACTTCTCATAACAAACACAGTTGCCACTCAGTATTTCTTGTGGAAAAGTTTTCCATTGATAATTGATGCATATATATATATTATATATATATAATTTCATATAATATAGCATATAAATATATATTTTATATAATATGTAAAATTAAGTATATTTAAATTTCAGGCTGCTTTAAATAATTCAGGTGGTGCATAATGAGGAGAACGATAACTCCACCTTCTACTTGTGTTCCTCTTTTTAGTCTCAAAGTGTTGTCATGACTTAATCCCAAGCAGCCTCCTAGAAATCAGTTAAGGCAACACTCACTGTTTCCATTTTGGAGGTATGAGGACATCAGGCGCAAGGTTTCCTGCTTGTCCCCCTTCCAACACTGCCCCGACTGTGTGGTTTCAGGACACCTTAGTGCCTGCTAAGCACCTGAAGTTTTGACCGGATCTCAGTATCAACGCAGGCAGGGAAGCTCCTGCCGCTGGAAGGCGCACTCGGCTCCTGGGCTGCGTACCAGGCTTTTCCTCAGCACCACCTCACACAGTGAAAGGCGGGGCAGTGCTGCGCCTTAGCTCTGAAGCAGGCAGCGCATGAGGCCGCGTCCGAAGCTGCCGCTTCAGGTGGGAGCCTGAGCTTTGGAACAGATGTCATGGTGCGCACTGCAGCACAACATATGTTATAGCATGTAATTACAAAAACTGTAAATAATCTGAAAATTCCTGCATCATTTCCAGGTAAGAATGAGGCTGGATAAACACTTGTCTCAGCGCACATCTCTGCGAAATGCTCTTTTCTACCCAGCTCCTCTCTGCCCACTTTCTCTCTTGACTTTCCCCTCGCCTTTCTTCACTAGCATTGCGCTGTGCAATCATGATTGCTTGGTGCGTCTGTCTACCCTTGAAATGATCCTGTATAGCCCTGTTCTTGATGTGCTGCATGTATTTTCAGGAAGGGATCTGAAGTAGCAAATTCTACTTGATGAACACAGATGATGAAGCAGTAGGATGGATCCAGATTGAACACTTTGCATGACTTTGTATGGCAGCATCAGAGATATGTATATCTATACATACATCTATATGTAACTATATATGGTCTCACTATGCAGCTCAGACTCATGCTAATCCTCCCGTCTCAGCCTCTCAAGCACTGGGATTACAGGCGTGTGCAACTACGCCTGGTTTTGCACTGGCACATTGTGCCTGGGGCTCCAGGGCCAGCATGGTATGTGGTATCAGAGATTGAAACCAGGTCCTTGTGCTTGCCAGGCAGATTCTTAGGTCACCAAGCTGTCTCCCCAGCTCTGGGGCCAATTTTTGTTTCACTTTTTATACTGAAAATATATTTGGGGTTAGTGCCCCACATTTGCCTCCTTTCCCTTAGCCTTCTAATAGTATTTAAACTTAAAAATTAAAATATTCTGTGTTTTTAGAAAAGAAATTATAAGCTAATAGTAATTACTGTGAGCTTTGCCCATGTATTTTGCTAAATACTTTCCATACACTGGCACCGTCTTCTTATAAAACTAAGCAGTAGATTTTTTTAACCCAAATCCAACTTTCACCTTGCAATAAATGAATATTGGGTTATTGTCCATTTCAGAAACTCACTTCTAGTTTCCACTGTCCTCCAGGCCAGGTCAGATTCATGAATTATTCAAAATGTGACCCCCCCAATATTGTTTTCAAAAGTGAAAATAGCAACAGTTAAAAGTTAAACCAGGTCTCCTTCCATCACAGATCTTGGGTCACACCCCAGGTATATTACTACTTAATTATTAAAGTAGAGATAAACATCCCCTTCTGGTGCTGGCAAGCAGCAAAGCACGAGGGTGGAGTTTGGGTCCCCTTGTGGTTGTGCTCTGGAGTCTGGTGGTTAGCGATGCTCAGAGCTCACTGGCCTCAGCAATAGCAAATTTCTAGAAGAATCTCAAATAACACAACTGTTCAGGAGGGGCTGTGCATGTGTCTTAGAATTTGATAAGATGAAGCAATTCAACAACGAACTGAATAAATGTAAAACTTCATCTTTTCACTCCAAATTATCACATTTCTTCCAGTAAAGTGTTAGTCTCTTTGGAATAACGGAAAGTGATTTACAAAAGTAGCTACTCTGAACTGGTGCATCCATCATGGGTCTAAACATAGGTTGGCAAGGCAACCTGGTTGTTATTGAAATGGGCAGCAAATTCGGTGCCCACATGACACTACCTCTGCCCGAGGTGCTTTCCTACCAAGGACCAAGGACAAAGCCCTGGGCCACAATAGAGATGACTTTTCACTCCATCTTTGCCACCAGCAAAGTTCACCAAGGACCAAGAAGCCGTAGGAAGAGTCAGTCCTGGTTAGAGCTTTCTTGGTACACAGTGACTCTCAACTATTGTTGCATACAGTTTTGTAAACTATATATTCTTAGTTGAAAATGGGAGGATCACTTCAAGTCCAAGCTGTGAAGAGACCCTGTATGAAATACAATAAAATGACAATAATAATAATAATAATAATAATAATAAATAAACTATGTATTCTTGAACATCTCTCCAGAATAATTAAATCATAATCTCTAGGAAGTGAATGAATACAATCATTTCACACGGTCACTTTACAAGTTTTCTAAACAATACGCAATTTGGATTAGACCCACCTGCTGTAGGTATAGCTCAGCAGCTCTGCCCAGCAAGCACAAGGTCCTGAGCTTGACTCAGTAGAAAAAAAAAAGATTAGATCCCTCCAAATTTATAGAAATCTAATGCAAACATATAGTGTGGTACTAGTATATTTATTTATTCATTTATGACTTCATTTTCCAATCACATTTTCCTCCTATAAAAGTTACTGATAGCTGTATCTCACAACTACAACTACCAACACCATTATTATTATGTATTAGAAGCATTTGATATAATTCTATGTGTGTTTGTGTGAGTGCACTCACGTGCACGCACACAGACAACTCTTTGATGATCTAAATCTGATTTAGCATGGAGAGACTCACATTCAAAACAAGTAAGCAGTGACCCCTCAGCTACAGCACACTGGAACAGGAAGCAGTCGGCACTGCTGTGCCCTGTCCGGACCACCCGCATGCTCTTTGTGGTTGGGGAACTGGCTTTGCAATTGCTGGGCTTCCCTTAGCCCTGGCTTTTCAACAATGTCTTATGGTGTTTTGTTTTGTTTCTTTCTTAGTTCCTGTATTATCTGGACAGGCTGAGCTGTTCTGGCTGCTAGTTTTTGTTTCCCTACCCTGATTCAGCTGCTTGTACCAACAGTCATTCCCCATGTGCGTCTCCTTTATGCTTTTCACCTTTTTTTTTTTTTTTTGACATTTAAAATAACATTTTTTATTGACAGTGTAGGGTTTAAACAGTTATATAGAACAGAAAAAAGAAACTTGTAAGGCAAGACAATAGAGTGTAAAAATCATAGCAGAAAGATGAAAACTATTCTCCTTCGTCCTCTTCCTCAGCACTCTCTGCTCCAACTTCCTCTAATCCTCCTGAGGGCAGCCATGTCTTCCTGGGCATCAGAAAGCTCCCCTTCCTCCAAGCCCTCCCCCACGTTCTCGTGAGCAAAGGCACACATAGCGCACATCAGACTTGTGCTCCAGGCAAGCCCAGGTCCTGGAGACAGCTGTGGTGAAGCTCAGCAAGCATGCAGCCCTCTGTGCCTCAGACAGTTCCCTGCCACACCACAGTGGGAAGCTGGCAATTAATGCGCTCCTTGAAGCCAGTGGGACACTGTCCGCAAACTGGATGTTGCACTTGGTCTGGATGGTGGCAGTGGCAGCACTGACATCTTTGAGAACCATATCACCATGGTACAACAGGCAGCGAGACATAATTTTACCATGGCAAGGGCTACATTTCACTATCTGGTTGGCTGCCTCAAGCACAGTCAGTGGCATTGCCACCTGGCATCTGGCCATCAGGCTGGATGCCCATGTCCCAGGAAGGTGAGCTCCCTGCAGGCATTGCTGGTCTGAACACCAGCAGCATGGATGGAGATGCACTCACCCATGATGGGTACCTTTATGGGTCAGCAGCATCTGCAAAGGAGAACGATATGGAAGGGTTTCCACCAGCAGATTGCCAGAGAGTGTGCAGGAGAAGTCATTGTTTCTTTTCAAGAGTTGGCCCTTTGACACCAGCCCCAGGCCTTAGATTTCACTTTTGAATCTTTCAGACTTGCACCTCTGTCTTGATACAGAGCCAATTACTTGAAATTTACCTTGCAGGGAAACATCAATGGTTTGTTTTCCCTGCAGGAAATAAGAAGAGTGATGGTGTGACACTTTCAGGACTGGTTCTACTTGTTGCCAGTTGAGGGTCGTTTAGGCATTCCTTTATATTTCTGTGAGTCTTGGTCATCGTGGGTAAAACTGATCTGGATCTTGCTACTTGTTCTGCTGAAGGTATATGTGCATGATTCCCAATGTGTGGCCTGATTTCCAACAGGTTCTTGCTACTTTCTTCTTTTATTCTCTCTTTACTACCTCCTAAATCTTTGTCTGAGTAGTCATAATCAACCACTACAACAAATGTCATTGAGATGATTTGTAAAGCCACTGCATCAATCTTGTGATCATTTATCTTTCCTGAAAACTTCAAAATTTATTAAGAAATAAACAATGCTTATAGATTGAGATATGATGAGTTCACCCAGGAAAAGACAATAGAACTCCAAGAGATTAAGACAGCTAGTAGGATTTTGTGTACAAAGCAATTTTAGATTATTGGTTAAAAAATGCTGCTAGTGTCCCTACGTCCTTGATATTGGTTGCAGTTGCTGCCTGGCAGCAAAGAGCCATTTCATTACTTTACTTTTTCCTGGTGACTAGATTTCTGGCTCTGCTTACTGGGGGGCTTTCTGTAATTGGGTTCAAGTGGTTCAGTAGACATGGCAGTCCGCACAAACACCCAAATCTAATTTCTAAGTAACTAGTGGCCAAATGTGTGACCAAGTGTTTACTGATACTGAAAAACAATGAATTCCTCCAATTATTTTTCTATACTTCATTCTCTGGAGATAGAAAGAAAGCACACATGTTGATAAAATTTAACTTTCAATCCTCAGCTCTGAAAAATGCCCATATAAGTGAAACAAGAATCTTGTGTAAGAGTGTTTCAGTGCATGCCGCTTCCCTGGGGAAATGCAGGAACTCCAAGGATCAGAGTTCAGCTCTGCTTCCTAAAGGCTATTCTGGATGCAGAAATAGAACAAAAGACATTTCATCCAATCCTGATTTATTCTAAATTGCAAAAGTGTATACCATTTCATTTAACGGACATGAAAGATGTGGGCATAAGACATTTTAATGAACTGAAAGTAAGAGATAGTTTTAAAAAAATTTGTTCTGTTCTGTGGAACTAGAAAATGAAAATGGTGATCCAGGCCCAATTGAAAAAGTTTTGACAACTGTTTGATAAATTACTGGGTGTAATAGTGGCAGGCACATTAATGCTTCATAAATGTTTGTAGAATATGCATTTTATAATCATCTTGGGGAGTCAGTATATGTACATAATATAGCTTTTTTCTTTCATTTAACGTTTTTTTCCCCTCCATCCTTCCTTTAATTTGTTGTTCCTTTTTTTCCTTTGTGTTGATGTTATTTATCTTAGTTCCACATTCACTGAATTTATTTGGATCCTGTATCTGACACATCTTCACTCTACCTATTTCCTACTCACCCCTGCCCTTGGTCCCCTAGAGCCTGCCCCTGTGCAGAAGTTCAAATTCCTTGTCTTATTTTAGCCTTCCTTTACTTTTCTTTCAACTTATATTTCACTTTACTCAATTGAGTAAGGTGTACAGTAGTTCAGATTGTTTGTCTGATTTCTTTAACTCAACATTATATTTTCCAACAGTATTCCTACAGATGTCTCAAATTTTCCCTTCTTTATGGCCAGTAGTATTGCATTATCCATACCACGTTTTCTTCATGGATTTGTCTATTGATGGTCATATACAAGCTGCCTCCAGGATTTAGCTAATAGGAATTGTGCTGCTATGAACGTTGGTACACAAATACTTCTGCAGCATAATGGCATAACCTGTTTGGGCAGGATATCTAGAAGAGGGATATCTGGATCATATAGAATTTTGAATTTCAGCTCTTTGAATAGTGTCCATCCTCACACCCATAAGGGTTGTCCTAGCTCCCCTCAACAATGTAGGAGGGTTCTTTATTCCATCTCAGCCTCAGTGGCATTTGCTAGGTTTTGATTCCTTGATGATAGCCATTCTTTCTCACGCAAGATGGAATCTTAGTGTTGTTTTAATTTATATCTCTCTGATGCACAGAGGTGCTGAACAGTTTTTTATATATTTGTTGCCCATTTTTATTTCCTTCTCTGTGAAAGATTTGTTCGTTTTGCTGCCCACTGTTGACTGAAACTTTCATTTTTTTTGGTGAGTTAATTTTGTTTGAGTTTTCAACACAACATAGGTGTAGTCCTCTGTCTGAGATATAGCTAGCAATTTTTTTTCCGTTCTATATGCTGTATCTACTAAGTGATTCTTTTGCTGTGCCAAAGCATTTTAATCTGATGTAATTCTTTTGTTGATTCTTGCTGTTATTGCTTACACAATTGTGGTTCTGTTGAGAAAATCCTTTCCTATACCTATGACTTCAAGTGTTTTACTTATTAGGTTTAATGTTTCTGTTTAAATATTTAAAGCATTGAGCTATTTTGATTTTAATTTAGTGCACATTGGTGAAACCTATGGGTCCAGGTCAGTCTTCTGCAGTTATCCAGTTTTCCAAACCCAGTTTAAATAGGCCCTCTTTCCCCTAACTTAGGCTTTTGGCCCTTTGCCAAAGAGTAGACAGCTGAGGGCCAGCCAAGTAGCTCAGCGGATTAAAGCTCCTTCTTAGGCAGATGCAGGGACTGGGAGTTTGATCCCCAGGCATGCCGTACTGGCTCTGCCCCTAGGGCATACTGAGATGACAATTGAGACTGGGAGTGGTGGTAGGTTTCTGTAATCCCAGCTCTTGGGAGGCTGAAAACAGGAGAATCACTAAGAGTCTGACCTACACAGTGAGAACCTGTAAACCCCACAGGAAAAAAAAAAAAAAGAAAGAAAGAAAAAGTTCAGGCAGCAGAACAGGCCTTGGGATGTTTCAGTATCTTCTCTATCTGTCTCACTGATCCATGTGCCAGTTTGTGCCTCCATGCCATACTGCCTTTATCACTATTGCTTTGCAGTATAGCAAAGTTTTTATTTTTTAGCTTATGAATCCTGGTATGATATTTGCAAACAAGAAACACATTAGTATACTACCTTCTGTGTGTGTATATATATATATATATATATATATATATATATGCATATATGTGCATATATATATGCATATATATGCATATATGTATATGTATATCTTCAAAATAGTCTAGGAAAAATGCTAAAGTATCCAGTAATAAAGTGTATCTGTACCAGTTTCCCAAAACAAATGTAATTATTATGTACTGTGAACATAAGCCAATAAAAACCATAATAAAAAGTAAAATAAATTACCCTAACATAGAATATCAGATGCAGTCATTTTAATTACAGTAAAAACCCCACAAATTGATTTCTGTCAAAACCACAAAAATTGCAACTTTATAGACAGTGTATGACTGTATAATCATTTATGCAGTCAGTCCCTTGCATTTGTGAATCCATGCCCATGAACTAGGCCAAACATAAATTGATAGCATTAAAAAAATTCTCTATTGTACATGTCATTATCCTCAAATAATATGGACTATTAATGATTTATTTAGATTTTGGGGGGCCAGGTATATAGCTCGGTAGCACAGCACCTACCTGGCAAGTGCAAGGTCCTAAATAAAATAAAATAATTTTAATTTTATTAGGTATAATCCATAATTTAGAGATTATTTATATAATATAGGAGCATGATTAAGGTTATATACATATATTATAATGTTTTCAAGGGCCTTAGACATCTGCAGATTCTAATGTATTTAGGGATCCTGGAACCTGGCCTTTATGGATCTCAAGAGATGATTGTATGTAAGGGTAGGTATACAGTCCTATTGTACATATGCGTGGCATGTGTGTGAAGATATAGATAAACAGAAAGACATTGTCTAGCTTGTGTTGGAAACAGTGAAGTGTAAGGAAGTTAAAGGAAGAATAGACAGCTCCAAATGTACCTCCAGTCACAAAATAACACGTTTTTTTCTTTCTCTGGTCTTACAAGAGCCGTGCCTGCTGTGCATCTCTTCAGCTCAGGAGAGGTGCTTAGTGCCAGGGCCAGGTGTTACGACTGGCTGTTTTCATGGATTTAATTCCAGGTAATCTGTGTAAGTCTCACTTCCAGTTTAGCACTAGAGATGATGCCACACCAAGGGGAAGTCACCCTAGAAGAGCCAAGAAAAAAGGTTAAGAGCCAGAAGCCAGGAAAGGAGGCAGATCTTGCACCCAACTGGGCCTCACGGGTCCTGTCAGGAAAACACTAAGTGAGGCGTACAGGGGGGAAGCCTGGGAGCAAACTGCATGAATCTCTGCTCAGTGGAATAAGCAGCATTTTGGGGCATGATAAGTAGGTATGACTGAATGAGGCCTGTAAGCACCTGAGAAAAGCAGAATTCATCCAGAAACAGAAGATGCTGGACTTGGGTTAGTAAGCCAGGAGCAGGGCAAGACCTCCAGGGAAAATCCGACCGCTCTCCATTAGGAGGCTGTGCCAGTTCCTTTCCAGGAGGAGGAGCATTTAGCCTGGGAATGGCTTTCTGTGGTTTTAATTTGTGAAATCTCCTGATCATCAGGTGAAGTGATGTTAAATTATCCAGGAAGAAAACTAAGAGTGTACATAGCTCACAAAGCACTGCCCCTTCAGATAAGAAAAGATCCCGTTGGTAAATAAGCCTCAAATTTTGCAGTGAGAAAAATATAAAATGAAGCAATTTTAATTTCTACATAAGTGCTGTGATATTAATTAAAAGGAAAAAAATGTTAAGTTATATTTCTGGAGCTAGTAGTTTGTTCAGGGCTTAGGATTATTTCCGTTTCAGTCCCATCCTGTCACTGCAGTAGGGGTCTTCAAGTTGGCACCACCACCAACTTAGAATGTGCGAGGTCAGTACCAAGTTGAGCCCACTGCAGATGTCACCTCAAACCTCCAAACAGCACCAAGAGAGAAGCATCATTATTTTTATATATGAGGTCACAGAGGCCACAAGTGGTCACATAATTTGCCTGAGGATGCACAGCTGAAACAGTTGAATATGGAATTCAAGTTCCTTTCTCCCTTTTCTGGAGTTTTTAAAGTATCTCTTATGTGAGGAACCATATTGTGAACAATGTGGGCAGTTAGAAGATATGCAACTTTAGGTTTAAATTGTTTGAATTTTCTTGAAAACCGAAGGCTTCTGCAGATTTAACATGCTTCAAAAGGGTAATCTCAGCTTGGATGACTGGGATAGAATTCTTGAGAGATTTGTACATATTATCAACCTATTTAACCAACAAATAGATATAATTCCAATTTGAGGCATGTTCTTATTAAAAGCAGAAAGTTCTGTTTTTTTGCCTTTAGATTATTCTACCACAGTAATGCTGCCAGTAGTGTCAGCAATTGTTAAAATTACTTCGTGTTTTTTTCACACTGTGTTAAAATTTCTTCCTCCCTCTCTCTGTCCCATTCTTCCTTTCCCTTCCTGACTTTCTCACTTTTTTCTTTCTTTTTTTTCCTGTTTATAAAGAAGATTACTTAAAACATAAGTATTTATCTTGGCTGTAGTTGGAGTAAATTTAGATAATAAGGAAATACATTTTAGTGCCATAGATTTGAGCACTTTGAACTTTGGGATGTGTTTAAATGGATCTGTAGACCTTTCAGATGAAAATAAGTTTAATACATTCATATTTTGTTTGCCACATTGGTCAGAGGTGTACAGATGTTACTTTCGTATATGCTACCTTTCTCAGTTGATGTGTTTTTTCAGGTAAGACCCTCTCTTACTACACACTGCTATTGGCTCTCAATTTCTCATCCATTGGTCCTTTCAAAGTTGTAATTAAAATATTTTCTCTGTAATTTTTTTTTAGGTCTTCCCTATTAGTCCAAGATCCACACCATAGCAGGGATGATAGATACTAGATGCAATGTTATAAACTAAATATTAGCCCAAACAGTAAATCTTTATTAATTAGAAACAATCAATGTTTGTCAAATGAATAAAATGATTCGCTCCAGATTGTTTGATCAGTTTCAGTTATTTCAATACTTTGCCCTTTGAGAATCAAAAATGTCAAGTGACATTGTTTTGAAATCTAATGGATTTCCTCAGGAATCCCTGGCACATATCTGGCTCCAATAAACATCTTTATATCTTCTCATGCATAATAATAGCAACTGGTTTATGAGAAAAGTTAGTAAAATGCACAAGTCTTCCCCTCAAGCATCCATTCCTCTCAGGGTCCTTGATGTAGGCTTGATTTGAGAAGTTCAAGTGTACACTTCTGTACACATGTGAGTTGCTTTCACAGAAAAGCTGTGCGTTTTGGAAATGGACAACATAGAGCTTTATTTCATTCTGACTGTGTGTGTGACTCTAGGACAATGAAATGTGAGCTCTGAAGACTACTATGCTGTGATTTGCCTCACTTGGGAAACCAAAATTATAAAGAGTAAAGGAAAAGGTAGGTAATAAGAAACAGGGACCAGGTCTTTTCCAAAAGGGACTAGGAGCAAGAGATGGATCTGGGGGAGAATGACACCAAGAGTTAGTGACACCCATGCACCAACATAGGCAAGGAATACAATCATTATACACTACTTATATGAACTAAAAATTAAAATGGTAAAAAAAAATTGTGAGAATAATTTCCTTTTAAATGTTGAATTAGAGATTTCCAAATCTGTTGTTCTCATCAGTGTTTATTGTTAAGTATTTTGAGGATACACTCAAAGTTTAATAATAGGTATTTTGAGACTATATACCCTCCATAGAGTATGGAGTAATGTTCTACCTGTAGGCAGAATTCTTTTTGAGGAACCGGGATTGAATTTATGCCCTTGTGTTTGCCAAGGAAGCACTTATTCCACTGAGCCGTCTCCCCGGCCCCTGTAGGCAGATCTTGCAGTTCAGTAGTAAATTTCCCATCTCTGGCCCGTCCCAAAGACACACATGCTCACATACATAACTCAGTTTCACTCACCTGAACCCTGGCATTTTTTCTTTAAAGTGTCACTGTATTTGTGATAATACCATTAGAACTTGTATGCTTTCAATAATTTGTTTAAGACCACGTAACAAATAAACTTCTTATAATAAATTAACTCTTTATAATAAAATAACTCCTAATATGTATGATATTCTGATGATTAAAGATTTTAACACTTTGGAGTCACAGAACTAACTCTGAGAGAATTTAAGCATAAAACTAAACATGATGAATTTTAGCATGAAGATGATGTTGGTACCATCAACCATGGTTATTTCTTGTTCAAAGGCAAGGCTACTGTATCATGATTGTTGCTCTGGGGTGGACTACTTCATTTTCCATTAAGGAGTCTGGCTCTGAGAAAATTGTCTGAATAACCCTCTGCACTCCTGTAACTTAAATGTACATAGCCATTGCCAAAGTTATGAGGAACTAGAAGTGATTACTTCAGATTACTTTGGAAAGGGGCCCAACTCTTCCATCCCAGTAGAAGGATATAGCAGAGGTCAGTGCTGGCACCAAAAGCAGCTGTTCATGCAATGTCAAGTCCACTATAGACCAAACCTAATGTTTGACACAGTGTGGGATTATAACTGTGCATCCTTTCATAGCCTAATTTAAGGCAAAAGCAATTATGTTTTCACTCGATGGAGATCCATTTGCAATGCAGATGTTTAACAGCACAATTTCATTTTAAAAAACATCTGAGATTTTCCTATGACCTGGATTTAGCTCAGCAGTGTGGTGGTGCCTGGCAACCATGAAGTCCTGAGTTCAATTCCTGGTACAAAAAAAGAGGCCTTTGCTTGCAACAGGAGCAGAGGAAAATCTGTCCTTTCCATTCATCCTAGTAGAATTCAATATAAAGCAACAGTGACTTTGCATGTGAGCAAGCCATAAAGCAGTGGATAGAGAAAGCCAAGGCAATACATTAAAGGTGGGCAGGAATGCAAGTTGTACATGCAAATGACATTCAGGAGTAGCTTCACCTAGTTACCTGCTCCTCCACATTCTAGTGGTTCTCATCAAGATCCCACACAGCAACTGGGAAAGGAAGACTAGATGTTCAGTGCTCCCTTCCAAAAAGATTTGTTATATTGCTCTTAATTCCCTTTCTTTCCCACTTCAAATGAAGACCCATGATGAACAATATCCCTAATAGTGGAGTAGACTATGAGCATGTGCACGGAGGTCTTCTGTAGTTTGGTAACTTGCTGTAGGTAGAATGAGATGCTGTTTCCAACTTGCTGACAGCCTAATTGAAAAAAGGCTGACTACTGCATGGAGGGAACCAGGCAATCAGCTTCCTAACAGCCTGCAGACTCTCTGTACACTGCCTGCCTGAGGGCAAGCAATGTCGGAGTCTCTGGTGAAAACATAAGGATGAGAAGATATCAAAGAATCAATCTTGTACTTTCCTAGGACCTAATATTTGAGGAAATTATATATATATATATATATATATATATATATATATATATATATATATATATATATATATTACTGTGTAGTTTTTACTGCACAAATTATACAAAGGATGAAATCAATGATCTTCAGAAAATATTTTATTGTTAATTGTATTCTAATACATTCAAATCAGTAATATATGCCTTAATATATCTTCAGTATTAACACACGAGCCCCAAAAAGAGAGTTTAGGTGCCAACATCAGTCCTGAGAATTCAGGGGCACAGGTAATCCGTGGTTTCTGATTGCTTTGTTGACTTATGAGTGAGATCTACAACAAAGAAGACTTCTTCAGAAGGTTGTACAGCAATTATTTTAGCACCTGGGAGTACAATATTGCTTTTCATTTAGCCCAGCAGGCCTAAATGAATATTCATTATTATATGCCAAAAATGTTCACCCCAAACTAGTTGATATCTGATTGCTACTGGGCTTTGTATAAGTTTAAGGTTTTTTGCCAAATTCCCCATATTTGTTTCAAGGTTAACATTTAAAAGTTTGATATCAACTCAAAGAAGATAGCCAGCTCATTACGGTTTTTGTTTATGAAGACAAATAGCACAGCAGTACAGGAGGAAGTCCTAGATTTGGAATCAGACAACATGATTTTGAATCACAGCTATATTATTTAATAGATGCATGGCTTTGAGCATTATTTAACTTCTTTGATCCATGCTTTCCTCATCTATAAGTGGCGATAATAACATTTGCCTTCCAAAGTTATCTCTAAGTCTGCAGGCTTCTTGGCATCTTAATAGTAAGTGATCGACTAACAGAAGCTGAAACTCCTGAGACTGAAGCTCTCTTACACTGAGAAGAAATGGCGAAACTCAAACCTTTTCTTGGGGCTGCAAGAAACTGTAAATGTATGAGAAAATATAATTAAGGCAAATGCTTTATTTAAACCTTTCAAGTTTAGGAAATTAATTCCCATCAGAACTCCCCAAATTCATTATTTTCTTAGGATCTGTAAATAAGAACAGAGAAAGAAAGTGTAAATTTTATGCTGACATCCAACTTAAAGCTTTAAGTTCTAGGTCTACTAACTGTGCTTTATCTTTTGCCTGTTTGTGACCAGATGGCTCCTATCTGTCCTCATAACGGAAGTCATCTCTAGGACAACAGCATGAGACAGTAGACAGATTCTAAACTGACCACTGACCATTGAATTCAGATTTCAACAATGTAACCAACCCTCTGATGTTAGATCAGTTACCTCATGGAAACAAGCCTGACATTGTCCCCTGCCCTGCCAACATACAAGGCTATTTTAAGGCTGAGTAGACCTCAGGGAAATAAAGGCATTTTCACAAACTGTCCTACCCTAAAAGGAGGATTTTCCCTTTCCACATGGCTCCAGTTTTGTGGCCCTTCACTTTATTCTGGGTCTTACTCCTTTACTGTGACCGTGGGGAGAATGTAGAATCACTCCAACTCTATTTCAGTACTAAATTTTAATAGTAATAAAATGTTAGGAGCAAATGAAACCCACATGCTTGAGATGCATTATAAAGGGCCCAATAAGTAGTAGATGTGTTATTCAAGGAAGTGATATTATTTTGGCGGGTGGCTCTGGGGCAGAATGCTTTCTCAAAATCAAGAGTTTGAATAATAAGTTTGGGATCAAGATGAAATCCTGACATTCATTTGAAATCAATTCACTTTTAAATTTTTTAATTATATATTTATTTATCTGTTTATTTATTTGGCACAGGGTCTCATTATGCAGCTCGTATGCATAGCGATCCTCCTGTCTCAGCCTCTTCAGCACTAGGATTACAGGCATGCACCACCATGCCTGGTTTCAGTGGCAGGCTTGGTACAAGGCCATCATGGTATGCAGTACAAGGGATTCAACCTGGTCCTTGCACTTGCTAGAAAGGCCCTTAGACTGCTGAGCTATCTCCCTGGCTCCAAAATAAACTAAATTTTATTGAATGCTGGCACAAGGGCACTGCAAAATTTTTAAATATCAGAACATGAGCCATTGGAACTTATAATTAAAAATATGAGGGAGGATGAGATAGACAGATAGACAGATAGATAGATAGATAGATAGATAGACAGACTTATAAATAATTATTTTATTCAGCATTATAATTTGTCTCACACTCGATGTACTTTGCAGAACTTAACTCATATTATACTTGTTTAAATCCTCTATGGTAAAAACTGTCTTATTTTATATATGAAAAATCTGAAGCAAAGAGTGTTTAAATAACCTGCCCAAATCACAGCAAATAATTGTCAGAATCAGGATGTAAACTCAGAATCTTGATTCTAGAATTTGTGACTCAAGAATGGGAAAAAATAAGTACACACATGTTCTAGAAACTGGTTTACAATGTGCCAATGTTCAGGAAAAATGTTCTAGGGCAAAAGAAAATTGTATCAGATTTTAAGTACTTATGCAGCAATGAAAATGTGTTCAGCTTTTTGTGTTCAGCTTTTAAATACCCATACTTTATCTAATCTGTCTTCTTAAGGTGTCTTAAAACTGTTTGATTGATATTTGTACTTCAATAAAATTAAAAATAAATTAAAAATAAATAAATAAATACCCCTACTTGAGAGCTGTTAGGGGACAAAGACTTGCTTCCGGCTTTGAACAAGCTGTGCAGGTGGGATGGATGGAAGAGTGACTTCTGAGGCCAGCTTTCTCACTACCAAAGTATATTGGTGGTCTTTTTGGCAAACTCTTTGTGAAAAAAAATATATAAATGGGAACAGAAGCCAAAAGAAGTCACCATGCCATGCTCTACAACTACCTTGATAAATTAAGTATGTATATCTATAGGCAATTAGGAAATGTGGACAGTTAGGCCTAAGCCTGCAATTGTGGATAGGGCACTGTCATCAACTTTTTCTACTTTCTGCAAGCACTGAGTGTAACCCCATAGATTCTCTCATCTACTCTATTAATTTTACAAATGGGGTAATTAACACTCAGTGGTTGTTCAACTTGACACAGCTATTTAGCAGAAGCATTCCAATGTTTCCTAAACCTCTCTCCTATATTGTCCAGTGTTCAATTCAACAAGTTGTACTGAACAAAGATAATTATGGGACAATGAGCAGAAAGGTGTGGGTTTATGAGGGAAGCATGATCCTAACTCTTCAGTAGCTTACAGTGTAGCAGGGAGGACAAAAGAGCTCACACGATTCAGCAGACTTTGTATTCCAAGGCATTTTACCCTAGCAGAGTAAAATTTTACCCTAAGTGCTCTTCAGAACTTTATCGCTAGCACAGTTCCTCATACAGAGTATGTCCTCCATAAATCCATACGAAATTCAATGAGTAAGCGCAAAAGCAAAATAAAATAAATCACAGAGGAGAAGGTGTTTAATTAAATGTGAGTTTGAAATGTACTGGCCAACGCAAAGCCAATTAGGAAAAACTTGATTAAAATGTCAAAACCCCAAGGACAGGAGTCCACTTAGCTGGAAGAAGGCCTATACTTTTTGTTCGTCTATCCCTCTGGTTTTATGCCAGTCCATAGATGAATTTCCTCTGACAAGTCAAAGTCTGGCTTATTTGCAAATTAAAAGGCTTTATAAACTTTTGGCAAATTTAAAAAAATATCCATTACAAATAAGTCGTTAGGAAACTTGTAAAATTTAGACCAATGGAAGACTGGTTCCAGCCCACAGGTTCCTCTCTATCTCTGGATTTTAAAACTTTCAAAAACCCAGGAATTGTGTTTCAAGGGTGTCTTGGCTACTTTTCTCTCATGGCTAGGAGAAAAGGCCCAGCCCCCAAAGTTAGGAAAGATGAGCCGGTTTTTCATAAGTGGTGTGGTGTATGCCCAGTAAGCCTGAAGTCCTGAGTTTGATTTCTGGTACCAAGAAAAAGTTAAGAAAGGAAGGTTTATCATAGCTTAGTTTGTAGACATTTCAGTCCATAATCGGCTGGCTCCAAGGTGGCAACAGTTTAAGGAGGCAGAAGACAGAAAAAGTAAGACCAAGAAGAGGGGCCTGAGAGCAAGTGTCTCTCCCTTCCTTATGCTGTATGCAGGCTGCCCGTCTTGGGGCAGGTGTAGCATTCATACCATCTCCCCACCCACCTCCTGAACCAGCTCAGGACTTTTAGGAAGTGAGGACACTGGGCTCTGCTGAGTCACTTAGTTAAATTCCTAAACTTCTCAAGTTGACACAATGAACAGCATCCTACGGGGTAAGGGCATGTGTTATGCAGCCCAGGCTGTCTGCTTGCTGAGCTGCTCAGTGAAGCCTCTAGACTTCTCCAGTTGACACAATGTAGCAGCCATTAAAAAGTGAACTTCAATGTCACGTCCAAAACTGTCTTCTGTTGACAACTACGTCCCCTTATATCAGTTCCATTTGGATTGATTCTTTCATTCCACCTGATCATAAGTTTTAATTATCTTTTTAAAGAACTTTTCCCTAGCTTTGTCACTTGTCTATTCTCTCCCTCATTTTTTGCTCCGAGCTTTTCTTTCTTTATCCCTCTTCCTTGTTTCTCTTTTTGATTTATGACTCATAAGTATAATGTTAGTTTGCAGCTCTCATTACTCCTACATTTCTCCCCCTGTGAAACTCAGAAAGCATGCACCTGTGCCCTTCCCAGGACCCACACTCTCCCCTGAACACTTCTTTGTCTGCTCTTGGGAACCAGGAATGTGTCAGTAGAGCACCTGCAAAAGCAGGCAGAAATACCACCTGCGATATGGAGGCAGATATTTTCACATCGGCAGACACTGACCAGGATCATTCTCAGAATGTCAGGCCCTGACCTGTGGTAATTTAAGGATTTTATTAGATAAGCATGCAGGAAGTATAGAAGGAGAATGGCTTGTGAATGGGGACTTGTTAGTACACAGTGACCAGC
The DNA here is from genome assembly GCA_004027165.1 of Ctenomys sociabilis. Taxonomy (NCBI): domain Eukaryota; kingdom Metazoa; phylum Chordata; class Mammalia; order Rodentia; family Ctenomyidae; genus Ctenomys; species Ctenomys sociabilis. The sequence goes on from PVKA01002031.1 coordinate 95,854, forward strand.
TATGCATGATGGTGACCAGCATTTCTAAGAGACAGGAGCAATCAGAACTGGAATAGCAACTATTACCTGGGCAACTGAGAGACTTCAGTATTCTGCCTGGGGTGGGGAACATTTTCTGTTATACAGCTAGCATAGAAAGATGGGAGCATTAGATACCTAGAAATAACAGTCCCAAGATTTTACATGTATTAAATTTCCAAAAGTGTGGTCACTCTCTCCTTCTTTAATAAATACACTTCGAATATTTAAATTAACTTTCAATTTTTTTGTGGTACCAAGGATTGAGCTCAGGACCTTGCACTTCCCAGGCATGTGCTTATTCTACTGAGCTATCTCCCAAGCTCCTAAATTAATTTTCAAGTTACATAATGCTTAAACACAAACATATTAATGACTTATCTATAAAGCTTAGTGTTTAGTGCTACATTTCCTATGTCAAGACAAAAATAACAAATAAGCAGTCAATAATAAAAAAGTCAGTACTGCTGCTAAAATATTTTAGTGGTTACAATATAGAAATGTATTGTTCATGCAGTCAGTAGTATGCAGTCAGTGGGAGACTGACGGAGGGATTTTCTGAGACACCTTGTCCTTAACCAATTTCACCATTACGAAAATAAACTAATGTGACCAGAACTGTCCTAGGCATTATATTCCTGTGGGACTGGTGTCATTTACTGAAATGAATATGTGATTATATTTTCAAGTCAATGAAGTTAATATTGGCTTAAAATAGGTTGTTGCAAGGCATTTTATGTAAGCCCCGTGGCAAGCACACAAGTGCACACAGCCTACAGCACAAGATACACAACAGAAAACAAGATCTGAATCAAAATGTCGATTAAAAAAAAATCAATGAACATTAGACGAATTCATCAAGAAAAGAAAAAGATGAAGAGCTACAGGACAAAAAACCATTAAAATGGCAATAAGAAGTCTTTCTATATCAACAATTACCTTAAGAATAAAGAATCAAGCAACAGAAAGTGGCTGAATGGATCTAAAATGGAATATCTGATCATGTGTGGTCTGTGGGATTCACGTGTCTGTAAGACGGCCCTCTTGGAAGACAGAAATTTATCAGTAGAGCACCTAAGCTGAAAATGTGGAGTGCCAAAAAGATATTCTATGTAAATTACCAAAAAAAGTAGCAGTAGCCACATTTATACCACGTAGAATAGGCTGTAGGTAAAATATTGTCAAAAGGAAGGAACAGAATGCTACATAGTGGCACAATATTAAGTTCTCTAGAAAGCCATATTACTGTGCATTGCTGTATTACTGTTTGAACATCTAGAATCAGAGCACACAAACATATGAAGCAAACATGGACAGAAATAAACAGAAATATCAATACTACATAACAATAGTAAGAAATTTTCATACACATTTTTCCAAATTTTTAATAATGCATAGAGTGTCCAGAAAGAATATCAGTAAGAACACAGAGGATTTAAGCAACCTTATAGAGCAATTGGACATGGAAAACACATAGAGAAAACCTCAACAAATGATAAGCAAATGCACATGGTTCTCGAGCACACCCAGCACATTTTCCAAGAGAAATTACATATTAGGTCATGAAAAAGAATTACCAAATTTGAAAGAATGCAAGCTACTAACTGTATTTTCTGTTCACAATGGGATGAAATAGCAAGTTGATGGCAGGAGGAAATTTTGAAGTAAGTGGAAAGTAAAAAATGCTATCTTAAATAATCAACATATCAAAGAAAAATTTAAAAAAACTGAAAGTATTTTGAGATAAGTGAAAAGTAAAACCTGGCACACCGAAATGTAGTGGATGGACTCAAAGAAGTGTAAAGAGGGAAGTTTACAGTGATAAACACCTGTAATTAAAAAAGGAGAAAGAGGTAAAAATGACAACCTAATTTATAACTTTAAGAACTAGAAAAAGTGGAACAAATGAAAGAAATAATTAGAAATAAATAACAGAGAGAATAAAAGAACAAAAAAATCAATAAACCTGAGTTGGATTAAAAAATAAGGCAACAGGAAAAACTATTAGATTAGCAAGAAAGGAAAATGATCAACTAAAATGCAAAATAATAAGAAGTCATATGAAAAATTAAAAGTATAAGAATACTATGAGTACTGTGGAATAACAAATTGTATAGGTTAGGTGAAATGGACCAAGTTTTAGAACCATACAATTTACCAAGACTAAAATATGAAGACAGGAAATTGTAACAGTACTGTGATTAGTAAGAGATCGAATTCATAATCATGTCCCAACAAATAAAAGCCCAGAAATGGTTAACTTCACTGGTAAATTGTATCACATAGTTAAAGAAATATTAATATCAATCTTTCTTGACTCCTCCACAAATTGAAGATGAAACATTAAAACTCATTTTATGAGGCCAACATTATTTTGATACAAAAACCAGAAAAATACATTACCAAAAATTTAAAAAGGCAGAAAAGCTACATACTTACATCATTCATAAATACAAAGAGAGAAATCCTCATCAAAGTATTAGCAAACTAAATTCCATAGCACATGAAAAGGTGATGTTATATGACCCAGTGGCATTTATTCTTTGGGTGCAACAGTGATCCACATATAAATTCAATCAATGTGCTATACCACATTAAAAGGAAGGAAATATCATATGATTATGTCAGTATATACAGTACAAGAGTTTGACAGAATTGACATCTCTTCATGATAAAACACAACCACCTAGGGGTGGAAGGAAACTACCTCACATTATAAGGGACATGTTTGAAAAACCTAAAGCTAACATCATACTTTAGGGTGAAAAACTTGAATTTTTTTCTTATAATAAGGAAGATGATAAGGAAATTCATTTTTGCTCATGCAAAAATGGGCCAAAAAAAAAAATAAGACTCAGAATTTCTGAATACAGTCTTGATTGAAACATTTAATACTAGGTGAAGTCCTAACCAGATCAATTAGGAAAGAGAAGGAAACAAAGGCCATCCAAGTCAGGAGCGATGAGCTGGAATACATACTGCAACAACCATGCACACAAGAAGCATGTATGCTACACGAAGTTGGAGAAACAGACAGTAGAATGGTGGAGGCTGGAGTCTGGATGGAAGAATTTAAGCAGTGGTTGTTTAAGAGGATAGAATTTTAACCATGTAGAAAAATAACCTTGAAAGATCTGTTGTACGGCCTTGTGCTTGCAGTATAGTAATATAGCATTAGAATACAAAAGACCACACCTTGTGTTTTAGTCATTTTGTCAAAACTTGTAAAAAAAAAAAAATTAAAGATGTATACTATGTATTGTAATAACATTTACTTGTCTCACTTTGTGGCTATACTGGCGGGGTACTGGAGGAACCTACCTATTCTTCCCCTGTCTCATACATAACTTTCACACCTGGAGAGGAATCTCAATGCCTTTCTTCTGTCTCATGTACTTTTCGTTTGATGCTTCTTATGGCTTTGCTAGTTGGAGTTTGGGATTCTATCCTTAATTTACAGGCTTTAGTTTCAGAGAAACACTCTCCTGTTTTTTGTTTTTTTTTCTATCTACACTTGAATACAGTTGAGTGAAATGTACAGCTGTGAAGCTTTTATTAATATCTTGCTAAAAGTAACAGCAACTATTTTATGTCAGTGCAAAGACTGCTAGTAAATTTCTTTAAATTATGAATGAATATGCTTTCACCATTCAGCCATACTACGTGCTTTATGAAGGTGTTAACCATAAGAGCACATTGTTGTTTTATTTTCAAAATTCATTTTATTTTACACTAGAGTAGAACACAATCCAGAATACCTACATTGGTAAAAGCACTTAAGACACTGTAGTTTTCTTTCTTGCTAAATTTATTACGATAAACATTAAATATTCTCTTTCTGTGGAGTTCAGAAGATGAAGATAGGAAAATATTAGCCCTCTCTTCACTTTATTGGTGATGCTTCTGTTTTGATTTAAAGAGAAGAGCACAAGACACATTGTAATAGGGAAATGCATGTCCTAAGTGAGTGTGTGATAGCAAAATGAATCTGTCAGGGAACAGAGGCCAAGGAAAGGCTTTCTCGAGGAAGTAACGCTGAAGCTCTGGAGGGCAGAAAGGACTCAGAACTTCTGAGTACAGTCTGATTGAAAGCATAGCCTAAGAGCCTTTGTTTGGAGCCATGCCCCATAGTTGCCAATATTATTTCTTAGATTATGTTGTCTGCTATTTAAAGTGGGCTGGCAGAGAGCCGGGCGTGGTGGCGCATGCCTGTAATCCCAGCACTAGGGAGGCTGAGGCAGGAGGATTGTTGTGAGTTCGAGACCAGCCTGAGCTACAAAGTGAGCTTAAGGCCAGCCTGAACTGCATAGTGAGACCCTGTCTCAAAAAAGACAAATAAATAAATAAATAAATAAATAAATAAATAAATAAATAAATAAAGTGGGCTGGCAGAATTGTCTCTTAAAGCACCTTACAGAACAAGGAGTGTGAATTAATTATATGGAAGCATGGAGTGGATGGAGGGGCTGGCTCAGTGCGTGGTGGCCAGGAGGAGGGGCCTTGAGAAGGCTTGTGTGACTGGAGGTGGCAACAAGACTGGTGACAGCACCAGAGGTCAGGTCACTTGGCACAATTAAAGACCCCAGAAGCCACTCTCAAGATCCCACTCTCCGTGGTGGTAAAGTTCCCAAGAAGCTTTACAGACAAAGACAGGCATAGTACCTCCTGATCACAGCTGCCCCCCAGGAGTTACTTTGAAAGCTCTGTGACAACTGTAGCAAGGGTGAGTGAATCTAGAGACGATGCTCAAGATTACCGTCATTGGTACGTGTGGCAAACACAAACCTGTAAAACAGATGACAGAAGCTGCTGTGCTAGTTCAACAAATAACGCTTATACAGTTAGAGAAATTAACAGATGTGAAGGGCATTTGTGAGGATGAGCTGTGCAGATACTGTAGAATGCTGCAATATGCTAAGGGGAATTTGAGAAGCTTGTAGAAGTGGTACAACTTTACTCTTGAAGGATGATATGTTGGTTGCTCTTTCATTACTGGAACAAAATTCCCAACATGCACAGGTTAAAGAGGAGACATTTATTTTGGCTCATGGATTGTACAGGTTTCAGGCCATGGGGGGTGGGAGGGGGATTCATGGCAGTGGAGAAACGGGTCATGGCGTGGCAGGCAGGAAGCCACTCAGATGATGATGGTGATGCAGCGGCTCACACCCTCCCCTGGGCTTTGCCTTCCCATGTCTCATCCAGCTGTTAGGGCACCAGCAGACTAACCCAGTACCAAGCAGTGTGCCTGCAAGTGAGTCACCCGTCAGAAGTTGCATCTGTGGTCTCAATAAATGAGACAATCTACCTATCACGCATAACACATGAGAACAATGTTCTTATAGTCCAGCAGTTCAGTGCTAAGATTCAATTGCTAAACTATGAAAAATTTAAATATTCATTTCCTTTTTCTTAGTGTTTCATTCAGATCTCTAAAACTGTGGCATAATTAGCGTTCTGTTCTCTGCAGTAGTTACTAAGTGGATTAGAATAATAATAAATCTTTTCCTGAAAACTACCATGAAGATCTCCTAGTTGCATACAAGTACCATTCTGGGAACTTACTAATGTTTGTGCATAACTTGGATTTGTTTGTAGGTCCCTCAAAGGGAGTCTTCTACAGCTTTGACACAAATATAAGTACAAATATAAAACATTAAAACGACACACAAAAATGCTGTCACACTGCACACTGTCACCCTATGACACAGCAGCACAACCTGACGGTGTCTGGCACACACAGGAACTACATGTGTACTTTGTTTGCATCTACACGCACTAGTCATGCGAGGTCATCTGCACAAGTTCTTGATGTGAATATTCCTAAATTGGAGACTTACTGGACTTTATTATTTAGCTTTATCGCTGCTTCAGATCAAGTCCCTCCCTCTCAACACCCATCCCGATCCAAGTAAGACTGAGAATTTTGGACCTTTTCTACTTCCTTCCAAGTTGTCTGCCCAAGTGAAATCCCTGTATTTCTAAGCATGTGAATTTTCACACTGAATCAATTCTGGTTTTGTCTCATAAGGTTTATGACTATAGTAGTTTAAGCATTTTTAAAATAATCTCTATTTAAAATATTTTATTTTATTTTATTGAAGTACAAATATCAATGAGACAGTTTAAAGACACCTTGAATATTTAAAATATTTTAAATACTATTGGCTCTATGACTTCAAAATATAATTATGTTTGCATATGGAAATTATCACAGGCAAATAGCTATAAAAATATTGAATTCTTAGGATTATAAATTTGTACATTTCTTTTTTCCTTTTCAAACCAGGGGAAATTATATCTATATCTCTCTATATATAACATTCTTTAATTATTTAACAAATTTCTTGTGTCAGCTAAAGGATTTTTACTTTCTGTTCGTCATTTAGCAAGCACTTAGATCTATTTTGTATTTCATATTTTCATTTCCCATATGCATAGAGTGCCTAAAGAAATTTGATCAGGAAAACATTTGCATAGTGTTGTAGTACAGTACAATTTATTTAGTGACTCCTCCTTGCTCTTTAGTTTTATTAAACAAAGCAAACTGGGCTATTAGTTTTAAACTCTTGCTTTAAAACTTCTTGTTCTTCAATGGAGTCAGTCTCAGGTCAGAGAAAGTTCAGTATGATCTATCTCACCTAGACTCTGTGCCGGGTACCATATGCCCATGTTAAAGCAGAATGATGAGTCGGATCTGAGCTTGCACACTGCTAATTCTCATTTCACTAGAATTTTATGTCATCCCATGGTCATCATAATTGTCCAATTACAGTTGGTCAAATTGGGTTATTGTTAATTAGTGAGTCTGTCTCATAGTACACAAGGTTATTTGCTTGTAATTTGTTTCAGTCTGTCCTCACATTCACAAAGCCAAATATCTTGTTTGAAAAGCAAACTACTTATTACTGAGAGAAAGCTGGAAGGCTCACAATACTTTACAGGGAGCACAGCAATAAATGATTTCAATATACTCTTTCAGTAAGCTTATTGAAATTTTGTATGAGTTTAACTATCTTTTGGGGAAAGTGATGTTATCATATGATATTTATCTATTAAAATGACATAGTGTAGTTAAGAAAATAGAAATGTTATAGCCCTTTTAATAAGAAGAAATAGCTCATTCTAAGCAACCCATTTGTAACAGACTTAGGTGCCTGTGAAGATTTATATCTTAAGAAGAAATTTTCCCTCACTTGCTTCAAGCTGCATTATAAAATTGGGATGGATTTACAATGATTTACTTTATGCAGGCTAATTTTGGTTTTTATATATTTAGTACAGGGTGTACAGGGTCTCACTACATAGATTGGACTCATAGTCCTCCTTTGTTCAGCCTCCCAAGCACTAGGATTACAGGTGCACTTCACCACGCCCAGTCTCAGTCTCAATCTCAGTGTGCCCCAAGGGTAAGACAGGTACAACACACCAGGGATTGAACCCCAGCTCCTGTGCCTGAGATAGTTGGCTGGCCGCAGATCAATTCTTACACTTGAGAGAAAAATAAGTATGAATAAGAAATTGTTCCTTACAAATGGCATGGGATACCTACCTGAAAAACTAGAGAAGCATCTACGATCAGGTACAAATAAAGAGAGCCAACCTGCCTGTTCCTCACATTCCCATTTGGGAGGGATGATTTTGCCATATCATGTCACCTCTAAGTGCACAGCTACACAGCATGGAAACACCAGACAAGTATGAAATTCCTGAGGCCTTATCTGACCTAAAAGTTCTTTCAGGCATCATTCCTTGATCCAAAATAAAAAAGACAGAAAGAAAGGAGAGGTGGGGAATTTCTTTACTCCTTCCAACTGAGTCCAATATGTGATCAATTTACTTCAGTCTTCTTCTGTGTAGATGCTGATTCCTGACTCACTGGTCCTCTTCCAGGAGTAACATCATTAATAGCATCACTGGTTTTGTCCACTAGTTCAAATCTTCTTTGTCTTTTGTGGGGAACAAGTTTCCTTATGAATATTACCTTCAGTGGTTCAGAACATTGGACTGGGCAAACTTTTTTGGATAAGGTCCCCAAAGCACAGCCAACAAAACAAAACAGTACACTCATGGGATTACAGAAAACTAAAAAGTCTCTGCACAACAATAAATATAATCAACAGAGTAGAGAGAAATCTTGTGGAATATAAGAAAATATTTGTAGTGTATTCACCCCAAAGGGGAATATCCAGAATATATAAATAACTCAAAAAAATCAAAATCCCAAATAATCTAATTAAACTGGGCAAATTATCTCATTAGGTACTTCTCAAAAGATACGCACGTAGCCAAAAAAATGTAAAAATTACTTAACATAACTAATCATCAGAGAAATAAATGCAAATCAAAGTAAAATAATATATCTCATACATGTTAAAATGCATAACATCAAAAAGACCAAAAATATCAAGTGATGGTAAGGATGCAGATAAAGGGAAAATCTTAAATATAGTTGGTAAGAATATAAAGTGGTAGTCATTATGAAAATACTATGGAGATAATTTTACTCCTTAAGGTGTGGAGAAGCCTCACATTATGATAAATACAGTGAAATTTGTCTTCAATAATTGTGTGCTGAAGCCCATCGACATCCTGAGTGAAGTGAGCTTTACAATGGCAATGTCAGTACAGAGGTGTGAAGTTCTGCAAATGTATTCAGATGCTCTGTCAGTATATTGCTCTGCTGGAACCTATTGGCTGTCAGAGAAAACAAAAGATACTATCTTCACACCAACATTGATCTTAACCACAAAGGAATACTTTAAGGAACATTGTTAAGTTTTATCTCAACCACCTACTCCTCTCTCTCTCTCTCTCTCTCTCTCTCTCTCTCTCTCTCTCTCTCTCTCTCTCCTCTATCTCTGGAGAGCATAAGAGAGCAAACACTTAATGTGTTCTGTGCTGGGCCACATTTTGCATACTTGGGGAAGAATGGTCATAGCATAGATCAAGGCTTGTCCCTTAAATTTATTTGTGTGAGCATTTATCATTCACAAGAGATAATTTGAATGCCATCTCTGGGGGCACAGTACTTATACCAGCTCCTGTGTAGATTTGGAAAATGATTTCATTGTAGAAACCAATGGAAAGAGATGCTTTTGCTTTCCTTCTCGGATTTTTAAATTCAGTCATGATTGCTACAGGGTGGCCTGGGTAAGTCACATTGCTAGTGCAGCACACTGTGGATTCTGGACCCTGTGATAGGCACCTTCCAGCTTGGGCAGCAATGTGTCTTGTTCTGGCCTTTCACCCATTGCTTCACGGAGAAGGTGGATCTGTTGGCATCTGATTGCCTATAGCTAAAGTATTTATGTCATGAAATCATATCATCTTTGCTCCAGTATATATGGCAACTAACTTTGCAATCAAATCAAATCATCAGTACTTCATTAGGATAAGAATAGACATTTTAATGATAAATATGGAGATTTTCAAACAATATAAACTTTCACTTAATGTTATGGTCTCAAGGTGAATACCTTGTCCTACATATGAATCCAGTTTATCTTTTATGGCACAGAAGTATTCCATTGTGTGTAAATACCGCATTGTCTTTATCCATTCATCTCTGATGAACACACGTGCCACTTCCAAAATTCAGCTATTTGGAGTTGGGCTGCTATTGATCTGGGAATCCAGGTATCACTGTAATGCGGCTTGCCAACTTCCCATGATGTGGTGTCATACACTGCAATTATGGACTAATGAAAATAAAAATATAAAACAAAGATAAGAAAGCCAAATAGTCTATCCCTGAAATCATAAAATAGTACAAATTCTAAGTATGTTCAGACTTAGCCCTTTAATTTACTGAAAATACTATGAATGAATTCAGCAAGCATGCTCAGATTGTAAAACAATCCCATCTTCTTTGGAATACAATTGCTTTAAATCGGATAGATTTCACTCATTTTTAGTGTAAGATTTTGAAACTTCTGTCTTGGGAAACTAAACTACTGCATGGCAGTGTTGGCTCTGTCTTTCACTTTAAAATGCAGGCTCCTCTGCTCTGCGGCAAATGTATTTGTTGTGGTAAAGTATTTGAAAGGAAATCTCAGCATAATTTGGGGTGAGGGGAAAATGTAAAATCAGCCAGCACATTAGTTTTGAATCTTGAAAATCGCCTTATTCTGGGCAAGAAAAAATTAATAGTTATTCATGCATAAAGACTGTATTTATGTTTGGATTAGAAGATGTAATTGTGCTTTAAAGCCAATTAAATGTACAAAGCTTGAAGGACTCTAATGTTATGAGCCTGATTATTTTGCAAAATGAATTGACAATTTCTTAGTCAATACTGATGCCCTTATTTAGTTGTCATCCGCTCTGGTCTGTCTTGGTGAATGTCATTTTAGTTAGTGATTCCTGTAAAGATTGAACATTCTTTTACAGATCAACTTTCCTGTAATTTTAACTTGCTTATGCTATAGTGGTTCAGCCTAGATGCATCATTTCTGGAAAGAAAGGTCCTGCTAGTTTGACAGGAAGTTCTTTTTCTTGGGGTTTTTATTTTGTGTGGGGACAGGGAGGAGAGGAAAAAGTCAGAATGCCAAATTGTGAACAGTGCTCTTTGCTGAGGGGCTGCATCCCAAAAGGGGCTGTAACCCGGTGCACAGCCTGGTAGCCCAGCTGTGTGGAGCATTGATTGCTTCTGCCTAGAGCAGGGATACTGTCAAGTTGCTCTGCGAGTTGAGTCATCTATTGACAAAGAGCTACCAGTCCGCAGATAATGCTGTGTGGAGCTGCTCTCGCGGCTCGCACTGCTGCCACGATGCCCAGCTCATAGCAGCTGTCAAAGATACTGAGGGATCCACAGGGAGAAGAGACTTTTACAACTGCCTAGAGCAAAAGGGGTGTGAGGGAGGAGACCTTTCTGTGCAGAGCTGACCAAAGAAGAGTAGGCACCAGGGCATTATGAATGCATACCTCCCCAAGATGCACAACAGTGGCCGGGGGTCTGACGGGATGGACGCCAGCAGGAACGTGGCTGCACTGGTCAGGGATGCCCCCTGCGCCTGTGGCTGGCAGAGAGACGCTCAGGGGCTCGGGTACAGAGCCCAGACCATGCCCCCTGCAGGACCTGGGGGCCCAGCTGCAAGCAGGACTAAGCTGGTCACCCAGTGGGACAGTGTGTGGAAAAGCCCCCACAAGACGAGCGCCAAAGGCAAAGGGCCTTGCGGGGAGCACTGTGCCTGCCCACGTGCGTGGTTCAGCCCAGCGCAGGTGAGCCTTTTCCTTCTGACTTTTGTAAGAAAGTTGTGTGAGGGAGGGGTGGTTTGGAAACTTGCTGATTCTCCTGGCTGACTGAAAAATGTTAGGCCGAAAGTCCTGTCAAACCACGTGTGCTTGTGGGCTTCCGCCTTTGGGTGGTCTGGCAAGAGCTGAGGGTGCCTGGCACAGTTTGCTTTAAGTGAATTTCCTTAAATTCAACTCATCTTGTTCTCAGATGGTTTCACTATTCTGAAGTATGGACTTTAAAGGGCTTGTACTTCTAAGCATTAACTTTTCTAGTCTGTCTGGCTTATTTTTTAAATTATTGCTTTTTAAGAAATAGAAAATAGGTTTTAATCAAACACTTCTCTATCTCTTTAAAGATAAAAGAACATTTATTCTTCAACTATAGTAAAGAATGATTTGAAATATGTCATTCTGAGTTTATTGCATTACTTTTAGTTATAAAAAAGAAAATTGATTCACACTAAATAATTTTTACAAATGGAAAAAATAATTGGAAATAAGATAGAGGGTGCTTATATTTAGAATAAACTAATGAATCATTCATTTCTTTATAGATAAGCAATAAGGCTATCTATATTAAAAGCTGTAACTCTGTCCTATAGTTCATTTATGAAGTAGCTGTGTGTGTTCCTTTAATTGATTCCTAACTTATTTTTGATTCCAAACTACTAGCCTTTTACTAGTAATCAGATTGGCTCATCTTTAAAATGCTTGAAAACAACTTCTTGTGAATGCTATAAAAGCATAAATAAAATTCACCTGTAGTTACTGTCATAAATACAGAACAAAGACTGTTCTTAAATATACATTAAAAAGAAAAGCTGCATTTGCAGAAAAAAAATCATTTTGACTTTTTTATCATAACTGAGAAAGAGCTATTGATCATGAAGAAAATGCTGTGATCTGCGAGGTGGAGGGCATCTGAATTTTAGTAATAGCTCTCAAAAGTACTTCTGAGAATATTATATTTCACTGGATGTTCAAAATAGAGTTACATACAAGGACCATGTATATGGGTTCAGATGCATCAGTACAGAATTGTTAGCTTTGCTTAGAGCTACAGAGCATGTCAGCATCTTGGTTTAGAAATTAGTTCAATTTTAAATGGAAGACTGACATTCAGAGGCAGTGATTTGTGAAAGTTGACATGAATTGCAAACTGAATAGATGGTCATAAGCACTTGAAAGATCTATATGCCCATTAACAATTGTATGCACTTATAGTCCTTTATCTTGTATTTCTGTTGATTATATTATGTTTCAAGCTCACATAGGGTCACAAGATAGGAAGCCTAGTAGTAAGTATATAGCTTGTCTTTCTTTTGATGCAAAATAGACAATGTGCTATATTGCTGTAATTCTTTCATCCAAAGTGTAACACAATTTTATCTTATAAATCATAATTTCCCAATATGAAATATATAGGATTACATTTTAACAATCGTAGTAAAAACCCTAATACATTTTCAACTATGGGAAACTTTCCCATCCTTGTTTTTTAACGAAATCAACCTCCCTCTTGCCTGAAATTTATAGCTACTTCGTACTTTAAAGTATTTAAATAGATTCTCTGTACCAATAATTAAAGACCCAGTGACGTTAGAAGGCAGCTTGTTTCCTTTTATGTTTTGTATCCACATTTCTAAGCATTTCCTCTTCCATTCCCATAGATTTTATTATTGGCCAGAAAGTGACCCCCAAACATCAGAATGGTTCAAGGTCTTCAATATTGTGACATTTTCCTCTTACTTGAAACTTTATACTTTGTCATCCTAGACCTATAAATATGCTGCCATGATCAATTGATAAGTCTCTCACACATTTCTGCACCCATTCAAATATACCATAGTGAATGATTTCAGTGTGCTTATAGGTATGTGTGCACAGAGTGTAATACATGAAAATACCCTCTTAGTACCTACTGCAATGTAGCAATATTTTTCATGTGTATAAGTGTACATTTGTATATATGCATATACCCAATAGACATAAAATTCATGTTCTGTATTATTCCTATTTTCTCATTGAGAAAATAATTATTCTTCCTAATAATGTTTCATTCTATTTATGTGAAGTATTTTTCATGAAATACATGGAGTTAACTTTTGGTATGTACTCCAAATGCTGATATATACTATGTACATATTTGTGTTGATTCATATACATATGCAACATATACCTAATATTTTGTACAGAAATGTCTGAGCACTATATAACCACATACACTATCACAAAATGACATGATACGTGGCTGTTTGTATGCTGTGTCTATCAAAACTAAATCTGTTTTGAGAAATTTGTAATGTTATATTTATCTTGAATTGCAAGCTGTCCCGGGAAATATTGCAAGACCAAAGGGTTGTAGCTGCTGGTACTAAACCTTTGAACCCTTGATGAAGCAGCAGAAAGGAGGCGTGTGTTTTAGAGTAGCCCAGACATCCACACACAATATGGAATGTGCATGAGGGATGTGAAGCATCAGTGCTGGATGCTTCTCCTAGAGACACCTAGTACCCTCTGTGCCAGTCAGCAGTGTGATTTCTGGCTCTCTCTGTCAGGGGGTCATGGCAAAGATCTGAGCTACTCCCAAACCTTTTTCCAGGCTCCTGTCATTCAAGGTGCTGTGTACTAACAGGACTCTGTCATGATGTCATTTTGTAGCAGGTCTGAAAAATAGCCTTTGCCTTGCCTCAATTAAGTCTTCATTCTATTTGGCTCTGTGGAATTAATATAAGTATAATAATACGTAAGAAAACAGAAACTTGCGGTGTGCAGGAGTTCTGTGACACCCCTGTGGATGTAAGCACTGGCTGTGAGGAGAGACATGCACACCAGTGCTCATGTGGCCTTGCTCCCAGGGAGGCTGGCCTGGGAAGTGAGCATGGAATACAGACACCGAGAGAGCAGATTTCCTTGCATTTGTTCTCCATTTGATGATTTCTTCTTTTTGTATTTATTTAACAATCATATACTCAGTGCCTACTATCTGCCAAAATAGCCTGTGGCTATGATGGGAAAGGAGAGGTAATGATGGCCACTCTACCGCTCAAACCTAAAGTGGTGCAGGACACTGAGCAAACAGATCATGCTGTATGCAGAATTATATCATTATAAAGCATAGCTTGCGAGTGAAACAAATTCCCAGGGTATGCCACAGGTAACCTAGTAAGTGTATGTTTATGACACAGAAGACCACAGAAGAGTAAGAGGGCAAGATGTTCTTTCAGAAAACTTACTATATGACTTTACACCTAGATGTTATAATTATAAAATAGATATAAAGTAGCACCTATGTGGGGCCGGGGAGATGGCTCAGTAGAATAAGTGCTTGACTGACAAATGCAAGGGCCTGAGTTTAATCCTTAGTTCCTCCAATAAATAAATACATAAATAAAATAAAGTAGCACCTATCTCACAGGGCAGGAGGAGTGCTTACCATAGTGAATGCAGAGCACTTAGCATTTTTTTAACATACTAGAAGATCAATAAATATTCGTAGAATGACTGAAGAACAAATATATAATAAGCAAATAGTTGTTACTATTACTCTATTCTTTAACTCATTATGCTTCACTGGCTTAGAAAAGAACAGAGATCGATCAGCGAAGGCTGAAATTACCAAAATTTTGAGAAACCAAAAGTGTCTATGTTCTATTAAATGAGTAAAGGGAGATACACTTTTATGTAGAAATATAAATTTGAAAATGTACATCATGTGCAGAGCTCTGCAGCATTTTTGCTGCTCAGAATATCCGACCTTCCGGTGCAGGTTCATCCGGGAGTTCACTGGAGTGCCTTCCCAGGCCTCCGTGGAGCCTGAAGCACAGGCTCAGTGCGGTTCTGTTGGGCTGTGTTGTATGAGGGTTCATGGCTGCTGAATCCTCTGAGCCCCACCTTCTCTAAGACCACCAGCTTTCCACAGCTAAACCCCTAATTCTCTTCCACTACTACTAAGCTCTGGCTCTGTCAAGTGACTCTCATTAATTAATGGAAACCACTTTTCAAAGGAGTTGTGTGCTTCTGCTGGACAACACTACTCTCAGTCGCATCTGTCTTCTGTGAAAAACTTGGAAAATGAAAATCACAGGGAATGCAGCAAGAACCAGCAGCATGATGCTAAGGCCCCAGCCCTGCACTAGGAAGCACATGTGGTATTTATTCTTATCAGTGATAGCCAAAGATTTTTTTTAACCTAAAGAACTTATTAACATGTAAATTAGTCACTGATATTTTGCTCTCTCATTAGAATTTTTGTTCCCTGATGTTTTATGGCTTCCTTATAACCATGAAGGTTAAGCTAGGGAATTGTACAAACACTCTTGGCATAATACTACCTAATGCCGATGTTGGGTGACATTTTGTCCTTGTGTTCTCAGAAACTTATAGCTGTTTGTACGTGCGCACGGGCGCACGTGCGCGCGCGTACACACACACACACACACACAATCACATAAAATAGAATTGTATTGATGAGGCACCATTTCCTTAAGCTTCTTTCAGCAAGGAGGTGCAGAAAGATTTTCCAGAATCATTCTGTGTGAAAAATTGCAATTGAAGCACTTGGGAAAGCTTTACCACTGTCACCTCACGGTCTTCTTACAACAGTTCCATGAAGAGCCGTTCAGTTTAGTCTGCGACGCAGAGCTGCGCTGAGCTGAAATCTCAGCCTCTGCTTCTGTCAGCCTGAAAGATCTGACAACTTATTTTTAACTCTATGCCTATTTTCACTGATTCCTTTAAGAAAGGAAGCCCCTTAGAAAGGGAGAATGGAACATTTTTAGTTTCTGGGCAACACCCACCACCCATGGGTAAGGAAATCAGAAGTTCCAGAAAGAATTAAAGTTCTAAGCATTCCTGCGGCAAACCTGAAGCCACGTAGCCAACACTCCTGGTCCCGGAGTTCCCGGATGCTGACGTCAGCAAGCATTCTCTCGGGGCAGAGTAAGGGAAAGCAAAGCAGAGGATGAGGGGAGAAAAAAGAGTAAAGTGGTTGTTTCCTGAGTACCCGTGATGGCTACACGGTGAGGCTCCGTACTGGGGCATTTAGTCCTTTATTTAAGTTCAACCTATAACAGTACTAGAGAGCCCCTGTCATCTTCACTTTACTGATGCAGAAACTAAGGCTAACTGTAACTTGCTCGTGATCAGACTACTGGAAAGGGGAGAATTTGTTTCAGATACACAAGTGTATGACTCCCCCATTCTTTCCCCAGCTTTTTACAAAATGACTGGAAGTAGAATGCCCCCCAACATCATTCATTTTTGTATTTCTGCAAGTTAGCAATAATTTCCTTAAGGAATTGAAGTATACTCTTGAGAGACCCAGCACCCAAGCTGTACCATGTTGTAGTCTCCAGAATCCTGAGTGAGTTGTATCCCAGAAGATCTCTTTCTTGTCTCAAGTTTAAAAACTATTAAATTGCAAGAGTTGGAATTAATTCCCAGATCACTAAAACCAGAACAGCACAACTTCACTTAGAAAGATCCCACATTTATGATCCTTGCGAGTTGGATCCAGCCTTACAAGGTTTACGGTAGAGCCCTGGATCCACGTACTGTGAAGCTGCTGTTAGCACCTACAGTGCATACAGACACTGTCTTTAGTCCGAGGACATCATTTCACATTTCTGAATGTTTGTGAATTTCACACCCATGTTCTGTCTGCCTATGTCTCTCTCATGCTGTGAGTGAAACCTCTCTTTGTTACCACCCTCCACTTTGTCCTTTTTCCCCTCCTTTTTCTGATGTTGTTGGATCCTGTCTAAATGCAGCCTCACCTTCTTTTCTTCCCCTTCATTCTCTACATTCTTTCATGTTTTTCTTTACTTCCCAAATACATCTAGAAGTTCTAGAAGGATGTCCAACTGGGTCGGAAATGAGGGCTTCCCTTTAGTTCAGAGATATGCTCAAGGTCGTGCATGCAGCTGTGGCAAGATTGGTTCATGACTCCAGCTTTATTTTCCATCCCTTTCCCTAAATTCTGGCATCACTTTCCAGTCATCTTTTTTTTTACGTATTTAGTACAGGGTCTCACTACTACAGGACTCATAGTGATCCTCCTGTTTTCAGCCTCCCAAGTGCTGGGATTACAGGCACACACCACCATGCCCGGTCTCTGTCACCATCGCAGTGCACTCTGGGAGTGGAGCCGGCATGGCATACCAGGGATAGAGTCCCAGTCCTTGTGCTTGCCTAAGCAGGTGCTTTAGTTTGCTGATGAGAGAACCCAGATATATTTTAGTAAACAGGAAGTTATTTATGTATTGACAATGACTGGAAGGTGTGGCCTGATAGCTCAGGGCACGATAGCATAGCTCTCACAAAGTGATCATTAAGTTTCTAGGAGCGCCTTCCTCTTTTAACCAGGGGAACCCTAAATCTCATCCTGTGCAGAGGTTTATCAGAAGTGACTTCCATTTGGGAAGATCCCATCTTTAATGCCCTTGTTCCTGAATTTGTGTCCAGATATCTCTTTCCTGTGCCAGTTGGCTTTAGCAGTCCATCTGCAGATAAGGAGCTGAGCAGACTTATGGCTCCTTGTAATAACTCAAGAATCAGATATCACTGGCATCTTTTGTCTGTTTTTAAGCTTTAAGGTTTTTAATTTTTTTATTTAATTGACTAGAAATCATAAGTAGGTGACATTTCTCTGCATGTACATATTGTGGGATAATCAAATAAGACTAATTAACATATTTATGAACACAAAAACTTATCTTTTTGTGGTGAGAACATTCAAAATCCATCCTTTTAGTTGCTTTGAAATGTACAGTGATTTGTTAGTTGTCAAAGAAAGTGGACAAAATATTTTTTTTTTTTTTTTGCCAGAAAATGGTTTAATTGGTTTGGCATAAAGCCTTGGTTTTGGGACTTATAAAGAGTCCCCAGGTGATTCTGATTTGCAGCCAAGTCAGAACTATTATTATTTTTTTTATTTATTTATTTATTTATTTTTATTTTATTGAACTACAAATGTCAATCAGACAGTTTCAAGACACCTTAACCATACAGATTCGATAAATTAATACATTGCAAACTGTTTTCATAATGTTTTGGTATTGTACAAGGTGCATACATGATATTATATTTACAGATATTGTTTTAGCAGATATCTCTTATCAGTGAATTAAGAGTGTAGCTGCTTACTTATCTTATTTTTTATACCTGAATTATATCAAAAATTCAGTAATTATTTTCCTAGTGGATGACCGTAGTACTAGAAGCCCACATAATATCCTGTCCAACCACCATTAGTGCAGATCTTGCCTCTCATAGAATTATGTAGAAGCACAGCGTTATCTATCCCAACTGTACTGCCTATACACACACATCATGATTTTTTCTGACAAAATATTTTAGATTCACGGTAACATGAAATCCAGGGATGTTACCAAACTTCATTGATACCATTGTCTTAAAATATTCTCTGTATTCTATTAACATATTAATTTTCAAAGCACTCTAAGGCACAATACAAAATTTAGGGGCCAAGGAGATGGCTCAGTGGAATAAGCGCTTCCCTGGAAAGTGCAAGGGCCTGAGTTCAATACTCAGTTCTGCCAAAAAAAAATACAAAATTTATTTCGTGCAAACTATCTGATATTGTTTTCCTTTTTCAATATTATTCTGGTATTTCTCTAGAAATTTTCTACACTTAATTTCTACATAGGACCTGAAATTGCTGCATATCTTAAACTTATATATCATTCCATATTTTCTATAAAGTGGTTAATTTTGAAGAACAAGACAGCAAATTCCTACTTTTACCTGAAGAAAATTATAAGCAGGCATAGAAAGAGGGATGACAGAGAAATGCATAGTAACCAGATGTATTTTACCTAGTTAGCAAGGGAACTCTCACTGGCATGCTTTTATTTATTTATTCTTAATTTATTTTAATTCATACATGAAAACAAAACTTATACATATCTATGAAAACCAAGTGATATTAAGATAACTATATATACTCTCTGGTTAACTCAAGGTGAACATTTACATATTTCTGCAAATAATGTCTTATATAAAACAAAGAATTTCAATGGCATGAAACGAGAAATAATGCCATTCATTTGTATGAGTATGACATTCTTATTTACTCTGCTTCCATTTTCTGGGTTATATTATCTGTATTTCAGCTAGAAATATTACCTTGAGCCTCTTATCACATAAAAATGGTCTGTTACTCCTAGTTCTAAATCTCACTTTGAATTCAAGATCTGTATTATAGCTGCCCTTCTCATTTCCCGTGTTTCTTCTAAGAAGTGGTATCTGCTCTCTTATTCTACTTAAATTGAAATTTATTCATCATCAGAACATGTAAGCATTTGATGATTTTATCACATCTTCTAATAGAAACTCATAGGCTCCCACATGAAAGACACATTATATTAATGTAATATATATTTTTTATTTCTCCTTTAATTTCAGTTAAGTTATACAAAATTAATTGCAAGCAGTTGTATAACTATGAATGTTACAGATAAAGATAAAGAAAGGGGTATTGAAATTTTATTATAAACTAGAAAGTTTGGGTTAGATAAAAATGAACTACTGATTTGGATGTTTGAATTTGGGGACCCACTTATGTGTGTGTTTTTCCTCCAATTAGACAAAAAGCCAACAAACTATGGCCTGCAGAGCAAACCCAGCCTTTTCTCCTTTTGTTCATCCCATGGGCTAAGAATGTTTCTTTATTTTAATGGCTGAAGAAATTATAAAGAATAATAATATATCAAGCATGTAATAGTTCTAGGAAAGTCCAGTTGCACTAGTTGTAAGTAAATTCTCTTAGAGCACAGCCCACTGCTTGATTGTATTTTTCCACACCATTTTCGTGCTGCAAAAACAGGGTAGTTGTGATAGCGGTGTAAGGCCTGAAAGTCCTGAAATGTTTATTATTTTCTGACCCTTTAAAGAAAATGCTTGCTGACTTCTGCTGACCATCAGATTTCCACTTCCTGCTGAGGTGTATCACTTTCTGCCTAACAAATACAACCATAGGGTCTATTTTTTTTTTAATTTTACGAAAGGGTCTACAGGGTGTTCAGGGTCTCACTACTAGATCAGACTATAGTAATCCACCTGTTTACAGCCTCCCAAGAACTGTGATTACAGGCACATGCTACCACTCACAATCTCAATCACCATTTTAGCACACCCTGAGAGCGGGGCCAGCATGGCAGGCCTGGGGATTGAACCCCCAGCCCCTGCACCTGCTTGCAGGTGCTTTAATCTTCTTGCAAGCACTTTAATTTGGCCAGCCCACCAACATGTTTTAAAGTCCTCATTCAAATATTTTAATCCTTTCAGCACATAAGACATGTCCTTAACACTCTGCAAAATTAGATATTACCTTGCATTGTGGTCGGTTGTTTGCCTCATTAGAGAATGTGAGGTTCCTTTTTGCCCAGCAGAAAGCTTAGCTGTAGACTGCCAATCCCTGCAACAATTCTTGTAGCAGCATTGTGCATTTGGACCTGAATTTCCCAGCTACATTCATGTCTATAAAAAAAAAAAAAAGGAGGCCACGCCTCCAAGGCCTTGTGTCTAGCAGGAGAAACTACATCGTTTATTGGCATTTCATATTGCAGTCACAGATAGGCACTCTTGCTAACCTGAGAACAGCCTGCCTGTATTTACCATCCTTGCTGCTCAAGACCCTAGCACCTAACAACTGGCCCACAAAGACTAATACTCATTTCTGAATGAGTATTAGTGCACATCTTGAATGTGTGTGCATTTAATAAATTTTGGTTAGAATTTTTATTATTGGTAATCATGCAAGATCAAAAGTGGCATTTTCTATTTCCATCTATCTATCTTTACTTCTTTATTTTTTTAGTATACTGCCTTGCCATTATATTTGTCATGGAGAGCTGATACATACATGTTACACATCTTAATTACTTTCAGTCCTTTGCCCCAGCCCCCTCCATCAACGTCTCCTCATTTTCATAAGATCTATGTCCTATTATCTTTTTATTGCTTATAATTTTACTTCACATATAAGAGAATGGGATATTTAACTATAGCATGATAAATTATGTGTGTCTTGTTTAGTTCACTTAACACTGTGGTCACAAGTTACTTCCATTTTTCTGAAAATGACACAAGTTTATGTATTTTATGGCACAGTAGTAATCCATTATATATAAATACCATAATTTCTTTATCCATTTGTCTATTGATGGGCATGTAGGTCACTCTCAGGATTTAACTATTGATTTGATCTTCTTCCAGAAAGAATGGTTGTCACTAAGAAACCAAATCAAAATGAATTTTCACAAAGCTGTGGGCATGGGGAAGGGACCTTCTGCATTATTGGTGGGAATGCAAACTAGTACAATTGCTGTAGAAATCAGCGTAGAGATTCCTCAGAAAACTCCAACTGGAAATTCCATTTTACCTCTCTGTGTCCCTCTAGGCATCATCCAGAAAGATATGCAGATGTCATGTTACAGTGACACAAGCATGCGCATGTTTATAGATGCATGATTTGTAACAAGTAGGTCTAGTTAATAGCAAGCATATTGGAAAGAAAAGCCATTTCTTTATTTCTTTATTTTATCTTTTAATGTACTTAGTACAAGGTCTACAGGGTCTCACTACATGGGTGGGACTCATAGCGATCCTCCTGTTTTTAACCTCCCAAGCACTGGGATTACAGGTGCACGCCACCAGGCCCAGTGTCAGTCACCAACTCCAGTCTCATTCACCAACTCAGCACTCCCCAGGGGTAGGACCAGCACGGCAGGCTGAGGATCAACCCCCAGCCCTTGCATCTGCCTAAACAGGCGCTTTAATCGGCTGAGTTATCTGGCCAGCCCAAGAAAAGCTATTTAGACAGATGAGTGTGTTTTGCTTTTAGTTTCTCTCAGTTCTTTAATCAATTTTATGTTTCAGTTAACATTTCAACATTTAGGTCCTACGTTCATGGGGAACATTCTGTTCAAATGATGATACAGTATTGTGCATTTGGAAGATGATCAGAGAAAAAACATGCTCTTATACAATTTATTTGTATAATTTAAGAGTCACTTGTTCCCCAGAAGGGTGAAATAATGTCATGAAAAATTATTTTATAATTAGTTTCTCTAACTGTAGTGTAGACTGTGTAACCTCTTCCTACATTAGTTTCATAATTAAATATATATCTCAGAGTATGGTAGTTAGCATTAATGCATTAAAAATCCAAGATTGAGTACATTTGTACTTTTTCTGGTAGCCTTGCTGTTTATTTAATGGTCAATGTTGATTATTATAACTGTTTTTCTTATTTCTTGGCAATTAACTAGAACTGGAATTAAGTAAAATTATGATTATCTTTTTTATAATTTTAAAAATATCTTTAGTTTTTGATATTTTTACAGTAAGCTCTCATTATTTTTCCATCCAAAGCTAAACAATAAAATTAGTTTTAAAGTAATTAAAATGCTTATTTTAAACTAGGAATTAAAAAAAATAAAAGACTCAGAATTTATGAATATCTGTTTAGTTTTTATGTATATTTTAAAACTTGAAGATGGAAACAGATACCATCACAGTCATTTTGATTTGTCTCTGAATATATATCTTCAGAAAAAGATATAAAATGTTTTATTGATGCACACAAAAGTCATAAAATACACAGTACTATTTATACTCATTTTAAGTGAAAAGTTAATATAAAATTGCATTAGTTTTTAAGTAATTAACACATCATAAAATTTTCATAAATGGGTAAAATATTTTTCCTTTTCACTTAATTCAGCGATGGCCACAATTCAGTTTTCCACCAAAGCCCATACTGTTGAGCATGTCAGGTGTTTTATTATTACGGTTTACCTCACAGCAGTAAACACCAGACTGTGCCCCTTGGACAGCAATTCTCATGTGAATACCTTTTCTGAAAAAGTATCACTAAGTGAAAGGGCCTGAATTATTTTAAGACATAACATTTACCCAGTCATTCAGTCAATATTCATTTAACAATTCCCATCAAACCATTCCCATGTACCAAAACGCTGTTGATCAGTAAGGGCGTAACTGAAAAGAGAGATTGATTCTTATTCTAAAGAGCTTCGAGTTAATTGCCAAATTGATTCTAAGAGGCTTTACAGGTGTATACATCCCCCAATCTGGGGACGATATAAATAAGTCCTTTCTCCTGCACTCTTGGTTGTTTTTATCTTTGAAACCTGCTATATGAACTTGATAAGTTAAAACTGTGTATTCCTGCAGCCTCAATTTGCTTTTATTTATTCCTAAGGACAAACACTTTCATGTGACATGTATGATACTCTCATATTTTCTATACTACCTCCCTCCACAATACTTCTCCTCTGAAATTCAATGTATGCTTAATTTGTTGACAGGATGTGTGGTGTGAAATATAGGTGGATGGATGGATGGATGGATGAATGGATGGATGGATGGATGGATGGATGGATGGATGGATGGATGGATGGATGGATGGATAGATTAGGTGGACAAATAGCAGTGTAGTTCCTGTTTAAAAGTGCAGGTAGATAACTCTCTACCTATACTAAATATAGCAGGATGGTTCTCTCCATCAGTGATCTATGCCTGTGCCTTTGCTATCACTGTAACCCCCTTCCTTGTACCTGCTCTCTGGAAGGAAAGGAGATTAATGCTTTTCTTTTCACCTTGGTGTACACTAGGAAGTTTGAATTGAGTGACAGATGCAAAGGTTATTAGCAGAGACAAAGTAGATTGACCACCTCACTATGCATGTAGAGGCTGCTAAGAAGTGGGATATAGGCACTGAGTTGACAGCAGGAGTTTGCAAAGCATGAGTTATCTAAATGGTGAGACAGCAAATGGAGGAATACCATGGAAATTTATTATTTAACTGAATTTAATTATGAATACAAATTCTATAAAATTTACTGATGGATATAAATTTTATAAAATTTATATATATAAACATATTTTTTCAAGGATAAGTTGGGTCTACAGATCTAAAGATGTAAACATTATGTTCCTAAAATGAAAAAAATACTTTAGAATCATAGCATTAAATTCTATCACTTAAAACACATTGTTTTTATATCACTGAGATCAGTATTTAAACTGTGACATATAGAAGTAACAGCACTTTGGATTCCTCTTAATGAAGCCAGCCATGGTCTTTCTGTTTGAAATAAAAACAAAACAACAGTAAAGCTGCACTGTGAGGGCCATCTGTCTTCTAAGACAGGAAGCGAGTGCCTGTCACAGCACAGAATAGGAGGTACCCTTCTATGTGGGCTGAGAAATGCAATGGGAGCGTGAAGGCTCTGCTGAGCTCAGGAAAGAGCCTGGTGTCAGAGGGGGTTTCCCTTTGGTTTTTAATTTTTATTTTTCCAATAATTAAGTAAAAACAAGCATAACAGGTGACCTCATGAGTGGCAGGTTCCACTCTGCGCAGTTGCTTAGGCCTTTGGTCTCTCTGGTCACTGGGAACTGCACGGGAATTAATTTCACAGTTACCTCCAGCAATCAAGGAGACATTATCAGATGCTGCACTTTTTTATACCCTGGGCATTGATGAGCAGATCAGACACTGACATGGAGTTAAATCTCAGACTCTTTCATTGTATTATTCCCTTTCAGCGTTCCTACTCTCAGTGTTTTTAGACATGCATGACCATTTCCATAGCTCCTTGTAATAGCCTTTAGCTCTCAGCTCCTCCTGATCCATTCTGAACATTATTACTAAATTTGTCACACAGATACATACTTTTAACTTGGTTGATTCCAGTTCTGTTCTGGCCACTCAATAATTTAAGTGATTTCACAATTCTACATTGTTAAAAATGGCATTTCCTTTGAAGAGTCATTTGACATGCATGTGTCTGGAAATGTCACAAGTGGCCCATGTTAGAGTGAACATGCTAAGTCATCATTTCTTTTTTCTTAGAATATGTTTCATGTTCTTTGGGAGTCTCAGCTTCCTAGATACAGGTAGAATGTGCACACATTAAATATATGTGACAATGATATCTTGTTAGTGAGTAACTCATTTATGAGCATCTCCTGGATGACACATTGCCCAATAATAATTCCCAACATAAAGCTATGTCTGTTGGTGGACACTCATGCTGTCATCACATGGCCCCGGTGTGCATTTCCAGGTCTATCTCTAGCATGCTTTCTGGGCATTCCTAGTCACTGCCTGTTTCTTGACTCCCCAAAGCCAATTGCAGCTTCCTGCTAGAACTTTACCCCTGCCTTCCTCTGTCTGCAAGGACACTCACTCTTGCACTTGATAAAATCAACTCGCTGTGCACAGAGCGTCTCTGGTGCTGCCACTCCCAAGCAACTCTTCTTATGTTCCACGGTGTTGCACACGTGCCTGCTTTCACTCTGCATGGTGATTTCTTGCGTCTGTGCTTCACTGCTCACAGTAGGAGCTTTGTGAGAAACCAAATTATACCTCACTGATGTCTGCATCATTAGTACTAGAATGGGAGCTGACAATTTCAAAATGCATCTTTAAGCACTGTTTAGAAAGGGATAGTGCTGTACTGGACAAAAGAGGCTGGCACAAGGCTTCTTTAGTTAATGATGTAGTTATATCCTGAGACTTCACCTCTTATTCCTTGAGAGCCTTCATAATTCTTTAATTACTTCTCACAGGTATTAGAGACCAAAAAATGGACTTAGAATAGTTAAATTATGCATTATATTGATGTTTATAAAGACTGCCTTTGAACACTCTTTGTCCCCTTGTTGTTTGACTTTGTACATGTTTGTAGTATTTGATGATTATATGTAAGAGATTGGTACATGTACATAGCACATTTCAGTTGCCTTCTTTTCCTCCTCCCTCCATCTCTTTTTTATTTTTCTGGCATCAAATTCACTTATTTAAATATCTTACAAAATTAATTATCATATATAGAGACTGAAAGGCAGACTAGTAGGCCAAAGAATATATAAAAATACTTAAGAAAATTGTACTAAATTATGGTATACTTTTAGATAATTGTTCCACACTGGAGTACCAAATCTTTTTTTCTCTATTTTCCTATTTTTTCCTCTATTTTCCTATTAATATCCTATATATTATATGTATAATATATATTTTTTTCATATAAAAGTAGCCATGCAACATTAAGCTTGTATGTCTTCTACTTCACTTAATATTGTGCATCTCCAGGTACATCTTTTTCCCCAAACAACTGCAGTTTAACTTTTCTGTAGGCTTTTATATGGCAGAGTGTTACTCTGTTCCATCTAGACACCATTATTTTTATCCGTTCATTTGAGGATGAACATGTAATCTGTTTTTGAGATTTAGCTATTGTGAATGGTGCTGCTATAAACCTAGATAAGCATACATCATGGTGCTATCATGTCTTTAAGTCTTTGGGGAAGATACCTAGAAGGGCAAGATACTGAGAAGGTCATGAGGAATTTCTATTTTTAGTTTTGGATGGATGTTAAAATAGGAAGGGAACCATTACAGAGTACACAATTAATACAAGGCATTAGTACAGAGGAGGCGATTGGTACCAGAAGGATCAGAGGTCAAGAGAGAGCAATTTTCTGATAATTTTTGGTCTGGGCTATCACAGACCTTAAGGTTGAAATGTTCAGTGTGATACTTCAATAGAAGGCAGCTAAGTGGAGGAGAGCAAATATGGACAACAAAGGTAGGAGTGGAGGTGGAAACTTAGGTAAGGCCAGGCCATGTGAACCTTGCAGGTAATGGGAAGGAGTTTGGATTTTACTCAAATAATTTGAGAAGTCATTGGATTCCTTTAAGTAAGGCTATGACAAGTTGTAATATACTCAGTTATAACATGTTAATGGGGAGCAAAAGTGGAATTAGAGTTCTTCTTTGTGGTTCTCTTAAGGAGGTGGTAATGATAGCTCAACCCAGGCAGAGGTAGTGTCCATGGAGATCTAGCACATAGATGTGGAAATATTTTTGATGTACAGTAAAAAGAATGGATCCAGTTCATCAGATTTCTGTGACAGCATATGCTAGTGGGCCATAGAAGAATAAAGGACCTCATGAGTAACTTCAAGTATGAGTCATCTCGTGAAGATAAAGGTTTCAGAGTTTTTCCCACAATTTCTTAACTGAACAGAACCTCTTGAACCTGGTATTCATATTGCCTCTCTCTCTTAAATTACCTAATTGTCAGATCATGCCAATCTCTGACTGTCCCTTTTCTTTGCTTTTCTTCTTAACCTTTAAAATCCTCACAAACTTCTGTAATCAAGATTTTTTTTCTACAGGGAGAATAATGTTTCTCCTTTTCACCCTGGCCTAGGTGTTTTTTCATTTCTCCATCTTAATGGCTGAGCTTGGGCCCTAGGGAGGCATTTGTGATTTACATAATTTTTGAGTCAGAAAACAGGAGGTACTTCAGCAAAACTTCTAGAGCCTGACCATAAGTAGCAAGCAGGGATTACCAGAGCTCTGACGCTGGCTCTTCCCTCCCCTTTACCTTGGCCTTAACCCTGCCTAGTAATACTTTCTTGAGAAAGGTATTTAGGGAAGCTCATTAGAGAGATAAAGGATGATTATTATAGTTTAGTAGAGTTACTGGAAAACACTTTAGGTAAAAGTTATTTCCTACTGAGAAGAAAATAATTATTTGATCCTAGTGAAAATCATTTTAATTTTTTAAAATGTTTGGTTTGATCACTTGATTTCTGTTATTTTTCTTTCTATATAACAACATACTGCAAGCAAGTACTAATAAAAATAAAATTGGAATAAAGATAAAAATAAAATGTATTTTGAAGCAGCATGAATGGGTAAATTTGAAATTTTTCAAATTTTGAAGGAGAGATGAAGTAAAACATTGAAACCTTTAAAAAAATGAATACCCATTTCAGTTTCTCATAGTACAGCTTAAAATGGAAAAACAGCACCAAAGGTCCATGTTCACTGTTCATTGTTAGTATTTTATGAGTTGCTATTGGCTGTTCTCTTGGCTTAAATTCTTGAAGATTTAAGCAATCATTTTATCATTTTACTAAGAGCTACTACTCCTTTAAATCTCAGTTTGATCTGAGAAGAACAAGAAGCAGAACATGATATTGAGACTCAACCTCAGTGACTGGCACAGAGACTCTCTTCTGCCTTCCAGACCAAGTGGCTAAATGGATGCAGAAATTGATGTCTCATTATGTAGCCATCTGCAAATATCCTGTCATCATGAGATACCTAGGGCTAGAGTGGAGCAGTTTGGCAGAATGCTCATTGTACTATCATTAAAATTGTATCATAGAACTCCATTAGAGCAGTGGCCTTGACAGAGTGCATAGTTTGTTGGGTTTTTTTTCTTAAATACAGTCACTTGTGTTAAATCAGTCTACAAACTGTTCATTGCAGAACCCATGGTTTGATTCATAGCTCAGCAGAATGCACAACTGGCAGGCTACATTGGGTAATCTGAGGCTGGCCATTTGGACTCATGCTCGGATTTCACAATTTAGAGGAGAATGAGTAGTGTGCTGCAGTGGAAAGATACAGGGAAGGCAACTCAGATGCCTGAACTCTCATAGCTATATTATTCTAGACATTGACTCACTAAGCCAAGGTTCAGAATCTTAGGGCCTACATCTGGCCCATAAAATAAAGAAATTAGATTACATTTAAAATACGATCATTGTTTAACTGTGTCAGTACAGAATGGTTCATAGAGATCACAGTGCTAAGAAGGATGGCAATACCTCAAGGCCTCTCAAGAAAAGAATGCAGTGAGGATTAGACAGTCATTAATGAATATGGAAGAAAGAATGGCAGCCCATGTTTCTAGTTGCTTGTGTAGTCCTGGCATTTGGTGATCTCATTCATTCCATATGACTGACTGCTTTATGTGATTATTATTATTATTATTATTATTGGAACAGAAACTATTAATTCTTCATGTACCAATATCTTAGTTTAACTTGGACTTCAGCATTACCCATGTTATGATCTTGTTGTCACCATTCTACAGACGAAGCAAAGAAATCTGTCCTAGAAGATACCATGATACTGCTTCTTAGCAGTCTTGTGGCTGGAGCTCTGGTTCTGGGTCCAATGAATAAAGTGACATGAAATGAAATGACATAAGAACCTCTTTTGCATTGAAGTATACAGTGATTCTATGGAAGTTTGCATATATTGACATTGACTTTATGACAGACTGACTGATAAGTTTGAAGTGGTCAGGAAACCAAACTTCTTTAGGTCACCAAAATATTGATTTAAAATAATGATTGTAGTAAATCTGAAAATTTACTATATTTCAGGTAGAGTAGGAACAGTATGGTTTTCAGAATAATTAACCTGTAGCTATTGTGAAAGAATATATATATATATATATATATATATATATATATATATATATATATATATGATCTATATATATATATATAATCTTTCAAAGATTTCATCATTTTTTGTTTGATTTTCTTTGAATCTTCTATGTATTTATTCATTTGGTACAGGGTCTTACTACAAGCTGACTCGTAGTGATCTTCATAGTGTCTCAGCCTCCCCAGAGCTGTGATTACAGGGGTGTGCCACCACACTCAGTCTCAGTGGCTGGCTTGGAGTGGGGCTGGCAGTACTAGAGATCAAACCTGGGTCCTTGCACTTGCCAGGCAGGTGTTTAGACCACAAGCTATCTCCCCAGCTATGGCCATACCACCCTGCATGTACCTGATCTCATGTGATCTCAGAAGATCAGCATGTCTCCCATCCAAGTACTAATCAGGACAGCATGGTCTGTCCTGATTAGTACTTGGATGGGAGACATTATCTTTTAATGGATGTGGATCTGTCAAATTCCAAAACAAAACAGCTTTTCAACTCCTTTGCTGTTTGGAAGACAATTGATGATTGAAGTACACCTTCCTTCCCCAGCTCAGTGGTAAGTGTAGCTTCCACAGTTGTTCTGTCCAAAGGCTAGGGCCTAGCCTTCCAACTTCATATACAACCTGCAGTGTGGCCTTAGTAATTGATTGTCCCGTGTGGTATGATACCCATGAATCCAATCTCCTCTGTGATGAAGAACAAAATATGGGTTTTCAAAGGTAGCTCGACTATTCCAGTTTTAGTTCACAGTGATAATGTTAATATATAAACATCCCACTTGATGCATTAAAAACAAAGTGGATGCTGCATGGGGAGCCAGAACTTAAGTTTTCAGAGTGAGGCTGGGAGTTGGGAATCCCCAGTCCTGCTCCAGAACCTCTAAACCTTGCCTCCTGTTGGGTCAGGGTGTTCCATCTGTTGATGAATCATGGGAGATTTTATCTTCCTTGAACCTTTTTGCTCTGATTTCTCGCAGGGACATGGCCACATGCAGATTCTCTTTCTGGTGGTAGTGATGCTGCAGGTGGGGAAGGCCCATCAGTCCAGAGGCTTGTATCCTCTTTTCTTTATGCAGAACATCTAGCTATTGCATAGCTGGTGAAATCTGGACTGTTCTCAAACAATGTTTTTTAAATTAGGTGTGATTGTTTCTGATGAAAACTGCACTGCCTCACAATTGTCTCTCCATTCCTGCAGCAGCTGAGTCTCAGTGCCTCACTCCTAGTAGAGCACTCATTACAGGCAACTTTTCTTTTCCCCTAGACCTTTGAGATAGTTTTTAAATTATGATTGCAGAGTAAGATATGCTACTCTTTTGTCTCATAATGCATAAATTTTAAGATTTAGAGGTCAACGGTGGCTAAGTCTACTCCCTGAGATCTTGTCTTAGACTAAAGCTAAGGTACCTAAAATTGCCAGGGTATTTTCAACCCCCTTTCTCCCTAAAAATGCCTTGTTGCTTTCCTACTTAAAGTAGTTCAAAAGGCTCTCAAGAGAAGGCACAACCCAAATCCCTTATTTAGAGTGATAACAACAAAGCCCCCGTGACCTTCATATTGATGCATGTAAAACCTTAGACCGCTCTCTCCTTCTCCTCCTCTCTTCCCAAGTTTTTTGCTAGCCTCACAAAAGTATAGCTTCATAAATAACACAGACTTCTCATTTCTAAATTTTCACTCTCTATCAAGGTTGATAGAACTTAATAAAAGGAACATTTTTCATCTTCATATCAAAACCGGATAAGATAAAGTTACCAAATTCCATTAGAGATTTTCAGAAACAAAAATGTTACAGATAAAAAAGTTAGATTGAAAGAACTGCCTGTTTCAAGCACCAAGTGGGCTCACTAAGATCTGAATGTACGAACTTCACCCTTTAGGTTGTCAGCTTCTCCCACAGGGGCACAGCCTCTCTTCACGGAGCTCCTCTCCCAGAAGAGAACAGTGCTGGACTCCAGCGGGCTCCGAGAGGAAGGAGCCAGGTAGGTGATTCCAGGTCCGTTCTTCATCATATATACTCAGCGTGAAGGCTCAGCTCAGCCATGTCAACTGACTGCCTGCCAGGTTGGCGAGGCACTCCCAGGTGTGTCTGGGCAGATCCTGGAGGTTTAAGCCCCGACCTCCCGCTCCATTTTCTGGTTATGAAATAATCAGCTTTGCCCAACCAAACCTTTCTGCCATGATTCTCCTTCCTTGGAACAGGCAAGCCAAGATTATATACTGAGTTCCTGGAAGCCTTTAGCTAGATTAAACTTGTTCTCTCCGTATGTGTTTGGCTGTCATGCTGCAGGGAGGAGAAGGCTGACTAATCCGACGAGCATACATTTCCCTTCTCCAGGACATGGAGAGGCTCACAATCCTAAGAAGTCCCTTTACCTATAGCCATAGTCATGAGGCATAATTTACACCGTCTGGATGATCCCTTCCTGCCTGACTCCATTCATAACCCTGTCACCCCAGCAATCCAGCCTCAGTGGCTTGCCTTGCTCTGCTTATTCTCCAAGCCCCTGATTCCTTGCAGCCCCAACAGTTTAACCACCATATTTAGCCATCAGATTCTGTATTTATCCCATCATGGTACAGTAGATGATGTCAGTTTAGTGAAAAGATTACCAAGTCTGTGAAATTCTCATATACAAGTATGCTTATGTAAAACACTTTATAACCCATGGGTCCTTAATAAACAAATTAATATTTCTTAAAATCATTATTATTCTTTGTAGTTCCAGGGATTGAATTCAGGACCTTGAGCTTGCCAGGCAGATGCTTATGCCACTGAGCTATCTCTCTGGCCCTAAAATTCTTAAATAAAAGGAAATTAAGCAAAGATAACTGACTGTAATGGCGGCCCTGGCTAGGAGCTGGCCTGAAAATTTATTATCCATTTTAATTCATCTAAACTTCACAAACCTCTAAGACTGAAAATGTAAGTTCTATTTAATAAATGAGAAAGTGGCTCATGGAACTTTTCTTCCTTAGCTTATCATTTGTGCAGCCAGTATTCAGTGACAAACTGATCTATTGATTTTCCACCAATCCTTTTACCTCCATGATCTGGGGGACATTTTTAAGGTGGAATTAAATTAGTTTTCAGACTATGTCTATAAAATAGAGATAAGGAGAGTTATATAAAAAACTCATACTCAAACACTTTTACCTTATGCAGTAAGGTTGGATATTGACTTTTAAATATGTTTAATGAAAGAGCATATGTCTTGTATCATTTGAAATGTGTACTATAATGTGTGCCATACATTAACGGTAGTCCAGAGGGGTACAGACTAACTAACTGCTGGATGACTTTGATCCTACTTGGCCATATTCCTTCCTGTTTCTCTGACTTCTCTCATTGTGGGTTATCTGGGCAACAGCTTCATACTGTATGAGATTAGATTTATTTCTTTACTCTGATAAATCTGAGCCTACCCAGCTGTACTTCCATCTTCTCAGTTAATGTTCAGTAATATTTGATAAAATGTAGAAGATCTAGAATATTCAAAGCAAGTTATGAGAAATTATAAGAATTTACTATACTTGTTACTAATGATAAAACAATAAGGCTAAATGTACTAAATGTCAACCTTATACCAAGTACCCTGCTACCTGGCAAGTGCAGGGTCCTGAGTTCAATCCCCGATACTACAAAAAAAAAGTACCCTGCTGTATGCTATGAGTACATTGTTTTGGAGAAAACACCATACAAACATTGGGGCTGATTATTATTTTTTGAAAATAAAACTCTAAATATATTACTCAATACTTCTATCTCTTCCTTTTCTCTTCTATTAAACCAACACAGTCCATACCTCATGGGAGAGCCAATGAAAAATATCTAGTATACAAGAGGCTTTATGCTATACCTGGTATTTAGTAGATATTCAATAAGTGCTAAGTTCTTTTTCTCCATAAATTTTTTTCTTTATTTTTCTGAGCTTTTTATGTTGTTCACTTGAGCCTCTGAAAATCTTTGTGTTATCAGAGATTATTATCCGTGTTTTACAGAAGAAAAATAAAGGCTCAGAAAAATCAATGGACCGAGCATCCACACCTGCACTGCATCATAGCAAGCACTTTATATTTCTCACTACTTGTCATTATATAATGTGTACCTCTTTTAAAAAAGCATGTAAAGGGCTGGCCACATAGCTCAGCAGACTAAGGCTCCTGCTTAGGCAGACACAGGGTCTGGGGTTTGATTCCCCAGCACGCCATGAGGGCCCCGCCCCTGGGAGTGCGTTGACACAATGATGGAGACTGGGCTTGGTGGTGCATGCCTGTAATCCCAGCACTTGGGAGGCTGAAAATAGGAAGGATCACTATGAGTCCAATCTGTATAGGGAGACCCTGTAGACTCTGTACTAAATACATGAAAAAAAGAAAACGGAAATAACATGCAAAGTGAAGGCAGAAAGCAGAGGATGTCCATAAAGTCCAAAATATACACATATAAAAATATTTTACAAAAATATTTGTTCAGCCTTCTTTCTTTTCCTGAGAGTCAAAAAATGTAGAAAGAACTCTATCTCAAATTTTTCCATTAGGAAGATTGTTTCCTTTCCTTAGTGAAGGCTGGGAATGAGTTGACATCTAATTGTATTAGATTGTCTCAGTGCTGTAAATATTCAGCCCTTACTCTGCACTATTCTGTAACAGGGTAGAGAGGCCACAATGGATATTGTCATAATGAGAACACAGTTGACTTTTGGCAACCTATTTGTAATCTTGCAGTGTGTATTTAATTTCCTTGAATTTTTTTTTTTTCAGAACCGGGGATTGAACTCAGGCCCCAGAGAAGTGTTTATTCTACTGAGCCATCTCCCTGGCCTCTTCCCTGAACTTTTCTTCCTAGCCCAACCTCATCAGAGTGAAACATCCATGTTTGGCTTGGGCATCTTTAAAATCTGTGTGAGAATCCTTTCTTTATCAATTAGGCATTGGAGGTTGAAAAATGGCTTGGAGAGCCTACTTGTGCATCTAAATCTTTGGGGAAAGGCTCTCTTATTGAAAAGAAATAATTGATGCTAGCTCTAGGTCTAAAAGGATTAGTCTTACTCATCCTATGATGCATATATCTCTACTCCCCCACCACCACCACCGTTATGAGTTGGGATGCAGAGAGTATTTTTACTACTTATGAAATACAAAAGACTTAAATTTCAAGTATTTTTGATCCCTGCTGTCATAGCTATAGTTTGTTTTTTGTTCTTTTGTTGTTTTCTTTTAACATTAAAAACACAGGTCAGTAAAAGGCCAGACTTTGCTTGATTTTTCTAAGCTTCATAATTCCCTCACCATGGCTTGGGGAAATATCTTTTATTTCCAAGTTTGTGGCTTTGTTGCGGAAGTACTGCGACTTAATGACTGTGTTTTTGTCTACCATTTTTAAAAGGATTCTCTTTTGTTACATTTGAAAGAACTTAAGATTGAGAAACTCAGGGCTTAACTTTTCAATTAGATATAATGATTAACAGTTCTTCATCACAGCAGTTTTCCTTTCATTATAAAAGGGAAGTAGTTCAATTAGTGCTCATTGAAATGTTTTTTAAATGAAGTTATTGCTGACTAGAAGGACAGAAAGCATATAGCATGGCTAAGCGCCTTGCTTTTTGACTTTTTTATGGAGCGATATTGCTATTTAAAAAAGGACAGAGGCAAAGTCCACGGAACATTATATTCCGTGAGGGTAATGGGCAAGTCCCCATCCATTATAAAATTAGACATCACAAAGGCCGGAGCTCATTGTGGCCTCTGTGTCAACCAACTTTTAACTGTGCCAGTGTAGTTCAGGAGAACCAAAACTACAAAACTTACTTCTGTGAAATCCATTATTTATGGCTATGGTGCAGGCTTCTAACTCTGGAAGTTTACCTGTCACTGTTGATTTCACAGTGTAATTAGATGTGTATAGTTTCATTTAATTTGGCACTTTTCCATTGATATGTTGACACTCTATACACAATTTTATGTGGGTGAACAGCCCTAGCCCTCATGGGCACTGGAGATAATGATTCTGAGACTTATTTAATGCTCTGGTTCTAGCTCAGAATCACCTGGTGTCTTCATTTGAACCCTATCTGCACCCTCAGACCTGCAGCACTTTCTATTCTTGTTTGCTAGCTAATAACTGCCAATATGTTTTCCGTCATAGGTATTCTACTGTCGCACATTTTGACTACCTAAGTTTCAAATGAAAATTTATCATCCCTACCCTGGTGGCCTTCTGCACATTATCCTTTCTGATAGCAGTAGCAATAATAACACAGTTCTAGAAAATTGATAATATTAATTATTACTATTCACAATTTACAATAGAGGACAGTGAGGCTTGCTGCTGTCACCTAGTTTTCCCAATTCAAGAAGTAAAGAATTAATGGAGAAAGAGCTGAGGCCCCTTTGGCTTCCCCCTGGTAGATTTGTGTACTATTTGCTATTGTTTTGCTGCCTGAAGTACTTTCTAAACTCCAGGCTTGTCTCTCTCCTTCCACCTTCTTTTTCTGTGTGCTCAATCTAGAGCCCTTGCCTATTCAAGTTGTCTCATCACAAGAATTGGAAACCCCAAAATAATTGTTGCCACCATCCTCTGCTCTATGAAATATGTGAATAAGGAGGGTGTGTGTGTGTGTGTGTGTGTGTGTGTGTGTGTGTGTGTCTGTGTCTGTGTGTGTTTCTGATGAACTTCGACAGAGGTAGGGAGTATGGACAGAGACAGAAGAAATGGAGAAAGGTAAAAAAGAGAAAGGAAAAGAGGAATGAACACATGTGCTCCAGTGACAATAATGCTGCATAGAGGGTGGAGGAAAAGGTAAGCTCTCGGGAGTTTTACTCTAGAGCCACTTTAATGTATTAAAAGAGCTGATGCAAGAATCAAATCTGAAAACTCCATGCCATCAGTAAATACTTCTAAAGATCAGTGCTTTAGCCAGCTAATAATGCTAGACATACTCTAAGT
The DNA here is from genome assembly GCA_004027165.1 of Ctenomys sociabilis. Taxonomy (NCBI): domain Eukaryota; kingdom Metazoa; phylum Chordata; class Mammalia; order Rodentia; family Ctenomyidae; genus Ctenomys; species Ctenomys sociabilis. The sequence goes on from PVKA01002031.1 coordinate 132,365, forward strand.
AGTCCAGATCTGTTTTCTGTCTATAAAATGAATACATCCATCCAAACATCAAAGCATCATTGTAAGAAGCAAATGAAATATTTTATGATGATGCAAATGCAATACAAAGTTAACTAGTGAGACAAAAATCACCAAAAGTACTGAGCTTACTGGCAGGTCAGAAATAGGAACATGTAAAAGGAAATAGGGTAACTAATGGTTATTTGTTGGATTCTTATTTTATGCTGGACTCATGAAAAGTTAATTTAATCTTCACAACAACCGTATGTCATAAGTGCTGTTGTCAAAGTCACTTTATTGATAAGGAAACTTTTGAAATGTACAGGGTCCTGATCATGATCATGCAGATAAAAGGCAGTAATTAGAATTCTGACCACCATCCCCCAGAAGTATGACTGAGGACTGTCCTCTGTGCCTCTGCAGAGATAATAAAGCGCTGGTTTCGTGCCGGCCCTGCCCCTAGGTGTGCTGAGATGGTGACTGAGACTGGGCATGCTGGTGCTTCTTGTAGTCCAGGGCTTGGGAGGCTAAAAACAGGGGGATCATCACTACAAGTCCAGTCTATGCAGTGAGACCCTGTACTAAATGAAAGAAAGAAAGAAAGAAAGAAAGAAAGAAAGAAAGAAAGGAGAAGGAAGGGAGGAGGGAAGGAGGAAGGGAGGGAGGAAGGGAGGGAAGGAGGAAGGAAGGAAAGAAGGAAAGAGAGAAAGAAAGAAAGAAAGAAAGAAAGAAAGAAAGAAAGAAAGAAAGAAAGAAAGAAAGAAAGAAAGAAAGAAAGGAGAAGAA